>VXBB01005683.1:189286-339439 GCA_013399915.1 Illadopsis cleaveri | reverse complement strand
GGTAGGTGGGCATGAGCTGAAGGGGCACTGTACCTGTCACAGGGTGCTCTAGCATTTTCCTTTGAACTGTTACTGTGCTAACCAGATCCAGTTGCTGTAGATTCAGGGGACGGCAAAGTCATGCTTTTCTTTGTGTTTGGTTTTACTCTTCAGGTGACATGGATTGAACTTTCTGTCTGTCTGGTTTTTTTTTCTGTCTGTCTCAGCCACATAAATCTCTGATGCCACCTTTCCTGAGAATTGTTCTTTAAAGGAATTTTAAAAGCAACCAGACAACTGAATAATTTCTTCTACGTAAGAGGGTAAACTTGATCATTCTCCTCTCTCGGTAAGAATTGGTATGAGCATTTAAAGATAATTTGTACCTTCTAAATGAAATGCTGTTTCCTGTGGTTATAAACATGAGCAGCTAGTAGTCCTCTTATTTTCTCCTGTGTTTGTCAAGGGCAGCAGCCTTTGTCTCCTGTATTCAGGAAGGGATGCTGACCCCGCCTTGGAAAGGGCCAAAGCCAACCCAAATCAAAGAGAAGCAAAGACTGTTCACATACTTGGCAAGTTCTGGCAGGGGGCAGGGGCAGGGCTGGCAGAAGGTGGGCACTCCGCTGACAGCATCTCCGATGAAGCCATCCGGACACTGCTCGCAGTGCTGTCCTGTCGTGTTCCTCTGGCAGTCCTGCATGGAAAAGTGAAAGATAAATGGAGGTGCTGCCTGATTCAGAAAGAGACCTTTTAGCTGAAGACCTGGCCAAGCAAAAGAGTGGCTGATGCCAGACCTTGACCTTTCAAGGTCAAGGTATTTCAATCTGTCAAGGTGTTGACAGATTCAGGCAAATAAACTGACACAGCTGCAAATAAAAATATTATAAATGATTACAATAACCAGCAGCAAGGGTTGACAAGGTGGAGTACAGGACAAAACAGATGTATGAGGCTGGCAGGTGTTGGAGCAGAAGTGTCAGAGCTACCCAGGTGTAGCTGCCAGCCCTGTTTCGAATTGCATGTGCCAGAAGGGAAAAGTCCCTTTTAATGACACCAAAACTAAAAAAAAAAAAAAAAAAAAAGGAATTTGTTGGAAAATAGTNAAAAAAAAAAAAAAGGTATCTGCTGGTAAATACTGTCAACAGACTTGAGCCAAGACACAGGTTTCAGCAAGACTGCTTCTGGGACTTGATGACTGGAAAAGAGCATTGGGAGCTGTCTCACCGAGCTACTTTAGAAGAGTAGGAAGGATGCAGAAAGGGTTTCCACTCTTGCAATTGTGCAAGGAATTTTTCAGTGTCCCTGAATCAGAACTCCCCAGTTACAGCACCTTGTATAGACAAAGTACACAGTACAGATGTGAGCAACTATGCCCAGCTTGAGACAGCAAGGAAGCAGATCCAAGGTAGACAGGTGGAGAACTACCCTATCAGTGTGTATTTGCTGTAGGTTTGGGCTAGCTTCCTTAATTCTTTCCTCTTCTGAGCTAGCTCCATGGATCATGGAAACTGCTGACTGAAAGATATGATTTCCATCCTTGAAAAGATGACAATGTCTACAATAAACAAGAAGACCTCTGAGTACATGAATTAGCATCAACTGATTCAGGAACCCCTGCTTCAGTATCTGCTGCATAATGCTGCAAATAAGCAAGGGTATGAAGGGGAATCAGAGGATCTAACCCATCTGGACTCCCACAAAAAGCCAACCAAGTTGCCAGGATACTTGAAAAAAGGTTCTTTTGCAAACTGAAAGCTGATAGAGGGTAGGAAGTTTGGCTAGGTTATAACATAACTTTTCAGTGTGGGAAGAGTCACTGTTCAGATCACCTAGGCCTTGGTGCTGATATGAGTTTTGTTCAGTATTCACCTGTGTCTTACAGAGACAGAAAATGTAGGGCTGCTCAGCTGCAACAGAAAGGCAGGAGGGGATATTTGGGTTATGTAAAATTCAAAAGTTTGTAAATAAGCTGAATGCAATACAACGGTTCACCCAAATCCTGCAATAAAATAGTCATTCAAATTCTCCAGTACAAGAACTGAGGGGCACTGACTTGAAAAGATACTTCCCTACACAAAACACAGATTTCTGCTACTTGTTGCCAGGAGGCAAGAGTACTTGCAGGGACAAAAAGGGATTCCTTAGATGACTTAATGGGCAAAAGATTTATAAATGGACGTTCCCAAGGACTCAGGAGGCATATGACATATAGCAGTTGTGGGTGATGGTGGAGTACAAAACAGAGACTTCAGAAATGGGCCAGTCTAGGTTCTCTCCTAGCCTAGACCTCTCACTGCCTCTGCTGGAGATCATACATGGGCTGCAGAGACATTCAGTCAGGCCCTGCAGGGACCTCCTGTGCTACCTGGCCCAGGAGCTAGGAACTGACAGGGAAGCTGTGTGTGGGATTTCAGGAGTGCTCCAAACGGGAGGGAGCTCCCTAGCCTGGGGCAAGGGGCACCTTGGTGTCTCTGTGGCTGGAACTTCAACAGTGCTGAGGTGGATGAGCTCAGCTAACCAACTCTTCACCTGCAGCAGCCTCTGCAGATTTGAAACTCAGTTTCTTCCCCAAACATGGTGTGTTCTTTGAAGAAATGAGTATGAGAAGAGAGAAATGTGATTAGGGAGGACATTTAATGAAAATAGTCAAGCTCCACTTGCACAGGCATTCCTAAATTAGTTTTGTATCCATGTGCTGTGATTTTGATTTAGTGGCAGAATTTTGTCCTGGCAACATTGATGTTTTTTGTTTTGCTTGTGAAAACACATCTGTTTTTTTTTTTAACCAATACTTATTTTTTGAATTCCATAAAGGATCCTCCATTAGGCACCATCATTTACAGGCTCAGAGACTCAGATTCTTTTTGATTCTAGAAGACTTTGCTTGTCTTGCTTGCTGCATACTTTATAGTCACAGTGAACTCTTTGCCCAGAAATTATTTTTTGTACAAGGCTGTCATTTGGCCAGAGAATTCTACAGCAAGTAGACTGTGATGAGAAAAAGGAAAAAAATCAATTTTTATTATATGGATCTTTAAATAGATTAACCATTAGTAGTTTTAGAGCTAAAGCTGGTTTTACTTAGTCATATTTACTTTAAGGAATAAAATATTTAGTGTGTGGACAACCTGAAGGTTATTTTAATTAAGAGTCTCTAAAATGAGAGAATACTACGAGGAAGTTTGAATGGGAGGAAGGGGAGGAGGAGGACAGAAGTGCACTAATCACAGGGCACGTGGTGAGAGCCAGAAGGCTAATGGAGGGCTAATACAGATTTAAAAATGTTTTGCATTTGTCGTTATCCAGTGAAAAAATGATGTTAATGCACCACCAGAGAGACAGGAGAATGTGGGCTCTGAGCACTTGAAGTGCTTGAGCCACCCTGTGTCTGAAGCACTGGCAGAGGCCTCGGGTGTGTTTGGTTGTAGCCCTCACTATGTTTGATCAATTCACTTCACCTTGTTTGTCCTCAGCTCTTCAAACAACACAGGGGCAGTAACAGACTAAATCTGCTACTGATTTCCAAAGCTCAAATACCACTGCAGTGAGCAGAGCAGGACAGCAAATGTTGCTCTTTGAATCTGCAGTTTTTCACCTTCTAAACTGAAGGGAAGTGAAAAAGGACTCTCACTCTGGATACCCCATTATCTGAGTGCACTTTTGTGGTTTTTCTCTGCTTAGTGATTATGTAAAAGTGACTTTATCTTATTTAGCCAGACAGAACTTCTGTGGGTATTTAGAACCATATTTTTGCAGTGATAGAAAAAGTGTCCTTATATTTTATGTTCCATTATTTTGCAACTCCAGCTAAACTGCTGAGTGCATTTAGCCCCTAGGACATCTCTTCAGGCAGGGAGAACACCCTCCCTGCAGCTCATGGGTGATTCTCAGCATTGGGTGACACTGGCATGATAATTTGAGAAAAGTGTTTTGCTTCTCAGTGGATCGTTTTGAGTGGATTATCAATAGCAGTCTGCCTTCTAAAGACTTCTGCATGAGTCTACAGCATGTAATCATTCATCCATCAGTACACCAGCAGCTTGTCTGATGACAGAGTGGCTGGATTGTATTTGCTTGTGTAAGAAAATGTCTTATCTGGTCCTATTACTCTGTTCTGGCACTCTCACTGAGTTCCAACAATCAGTGTGAGCATTTTTACCTGGCTCTTACTGTAACTACTTGTGCACACATGAACATGAAATGGTGCTGTGAGTGGGTGTGGGGGGTGTGCGGTGTTACTTGAAAATAATTTTCAGCACTGAGCTCCTAGACCCATTTGATTGGAAAGTAAAGCTGGAACCACTGTTCTGAGAAAAAAAAACAACTCTTCATGTGATGCAGTTCTTTTCAGTAGATACAATTGTGCAGAAATAATAATGAAAAGTTTGTTGATTCTCTTCAGGCAATAGCACTAGGACGAGTTTCCCACTACAAGACAAATATGCTTGTGTAAATTAATATAACTGAAAAACTGAGGCATGAATCTGCCCCAGCTTCATTTAGGAACCTGAACATGCAAAAAAAGAATTCATTCTGATAGTCTTCAAAGGCACCATCTTCATTAAATCTGCCATTTATGCAGTTTTAGGGAAATTATTTGTTCTGAGGGATAACAAAGTGCAATTTAGGCAGTCTGGACCTTCTCCATAGGAAATCAGTAGCAGATTGGTTTTCTGTGTACTCTAAAGTTAAAGAAAGACAGGACCTGCCACAGTGGTGCAGAGAACTTGTTAGACACCTAATGTTAGATTGAATGGAGACACTCCAGGGGCGATCGAAATTTAATACTCAGCCCTGCCTCTGGTGAAGTTAGTACAACAACAGACGCTCACTAAAAGCACAAATAAACCCCCCTAAAAATAATAGGGTCTTAAATATTGTCTGTGAAATCTGGAAGGTTTGTCCTCAAACCTTGACAATCTTATTACTTTGGAGAGGAAAACAGTTATTGTTGCAATGTATCAGGAATTGTTGGTTTGTTTAGATTTTTTCTCCCTTATTACTTGTCCTTCTAAGAGGTAGTCTTTTAACAACTGTTAGTGCAGAAGATTGTACAAGGATAAATAAATTATATAGGTAAAGAGATGCAGGTGGCTTATATGGCTGTGCAGTCTGTATTTGGAGGTAGGTTTAGACTTCCCCTCATACATGCTCCCATAGCTGAGGTTAGAGAACTGCTTAGCATTGCCCATGAATTTGTTGTTATCTCCAAATAATAATACTAAAAAAAAAAAGTGCAGCATAGTGACTTGAAAGCCAAGAGTTGTACATGTTTTATCTTTTCTATCTATGAGGTTTAGGGTTTCAAGCTTTCTCTCTCCAGCCATTGTGGGTGTGATGCAGTGTTTCCAGAATTTTATATGGAAGAAGGAGATGAGGCACTTAAAGTAAACATTAAGTATTGTGCTAAATACTAATACTAATTTTTACTAAAGTAAAGACACCTGTCTAAGCAAAAGAAAAAAAAAAGAAACAGAATAGCTACAAAACTAATTTCCTGATGTGCTTTGGGTCAAAATACCCCCTCTATGTCAAAGTTTTGATTTGTAGACCTTGTCCTGTAGTGAAGTGGGAGTTCATGCCTTGCCAAATGCACCTGGCCTGCCACTTTCTCAACACATCACTTGTGGTAGCTGACTGTGACAAATGTGGCTGAGCAGGTGGGAGAGCAGCAGCAGCCCCTCTTTGCAGTCCTGGCCTGAGCTTTTTTGTGCCCCTTACACCAGCTGTGCAGGAGTGGAAAAAAAGTGGTTGCATATTGGGGGCCACTGTTGCATGTTTTTAACAGTAAACTCGGTTGGACAACAAATACTAAGTTTAAACATAGCTAAGAGGGAGGGACATATCTATACCTGAGAAAATTTGTTGACTAACACTAATGTTTTTGACAATTATTGCATTCTAATACTGCTTTCTGGTTAGATTTTCAAACATTTGTCACCAATTCTGTATAGATATCTGCAGCTCATCTTTACAGAAAGAAGCAGTGAGCTATAAGTAGCAAGGCTCTTTGGGGAAGGCAGAAGTACCTTACGAGCCAGGGAGTTTTGCTAGATCCCTACTGCTTTTTACTCATGCTTGATGGATGGTTGTATACCCACTGGCAACTCTCCAGACCAGCCTTGGCAACCATGTGGAACATACTATCCTCTTGGGCAGAACTGCCAAATCTGTTCCAGCCTTTCTGCTCAGCTGTAAACCCAAACGCTTAAACACAAATCACTTACATGACAATATGCTCTATTGTAAAAAATTCCATAAAAGGCTGGAAAAGATACCAGTGGATTTATCCTCTCCACTGGTAGAATAATTTTGTCTTTCTCGTTCCAAAATGATCGTATTTATTTATTTATTTATTTCCTTGTGAGTGTTCAGGTGCTGTGTATAAAGACTGATCAAATACATGGACCTGAAATGTTAACAAAACACTTAGAGATTTTTAGAGAGACAACAAGAAATTTACATTCACTTTCTGCTATAATGCTTTCTCCAGACTTCCTTCTTTGGTTCTGTGTTTCATGCATCGAGGAAGATCTAATCTTCATTAACAGTAGACACCTCCCGTAAAACACTGATAATGTAAATGTCTAATAAAAATTTTGCCTGGATAAACAGCTTGATATTTTTAAAGAACTTTCAGCCTTTCAGTCCATTTTGTTGTGTTCATTTGGAGTCATTGTCATAATACATTGCAGGCACCTCAAGCAACTTGCTTCCCTAGACTGTGCAATCAAATTTTTAAGCATGGTAAAGCCCTGTGAATTGCACCACTTGCACAATCCTATGCAGGTGTGGCTGTTCATTGCTTTAGAAAAGCTGTTTGACCTCCATATGCCACTCTTGTCAGAGGTGGCCATCACAGCCCCTCTGATGATCAGTCATTTGAAGACCACTCCCATGTCTGAATTTTCAGATGTTGAACCCTCAGTGGAGGTGCTCTAATGCAATAGGTCAGCTGTAGGTTGCTGGTGGGGTGCAGTCTGGGTGATGGTGAAGGAGGTAAAATATTCCCTTCATATCTTCCTATCTTACTAGCAGCAAAACATGATGAGCTTTATGCAGGGGAAATGAACATCTCTGGGTCTGCGGATGGCCACTTGAAGCTCTTGCAGTTTCACCCACCAAACATCACATATATGCACGTTTCCAAAATCAAAAGCTAGAGCCTGAAAAGAGAGCTGATTTTCTTCTTATAGCCAGAATTGAGAAAATTATGTTAAAAATCCAAAGTCCAAGTTCAGCACAATGGATTGGTTTCTTCCCCTACTGGCCTTAGATGCATCACCAGATAATGTCTTTGGAATGAAGCATTATTTGACATCTTTCTTTTAATATATCATTAGTAGAGTTTATGCTGTCCTGGCTATTCTTCTTCTAACACCTGGGTGATTTTCTATCCTAACAAAATGGACTGTGTGTCTCTTCAGTTTTAGTCACAGGATCACCTGACTGATTTATGTACCGGTTTTATGTGGCTGTCTGAAATAATTTCTTCTGTCTAGTTACCTAAAGACATTGTTGATTCATTGATTGTGTCATTCAATAAGCTTTTAATGACTCATGGATTTGATATGCACTCTATGAGTAAGCAGAGAGAAGTTTTGAAACAGAACCTCAAGATATATATGTCAGCAGACATTAAAGATATGAGCACTCTACCTTAAGGCATCATTAAAAAGGTTTTAATTTTATTTGATTTTGAATTCAGGGCACAGGCCAATGGAAATTTCCTTAATTTGTATGCTGTGGGAACTACATTTACCAAAATGATTTGAGGGATTTGCATAATACAATGGCCTCAGAGCATCATATGGGGCTTGACCCTTTCTTTTCATCCCTTTTGAAGCAGAGTACTTTTTCCTTTTCATACTGTCTTGTCCATTTATTCAGGTCTTACGGCTTAGTTATTACTTAAACTATAAAAATCTACATACTAAACACAGTGTTATTATTACTTTCAAGTTATTATTGCTTCCAGCATTGTTAGCAGAGCTACCTTTTAAAAGTGATGGCTTTCTTAAATGTTTAAATAATTCCATTATGTTAATAAACACGTAGACATAGAAAACTTTAACTTCTAAAGATCTGCTGCTAAAGACATTTTGTATCTATGGCTCAAGGTTAAGGCAAGATGTGGTTATGGTGGAGGGCCCATAAGTGATAAATGCTGTTGCATCTTGGAAGCAGGGAGATAGCAAGTTCATAATCATGGAAATAGAGGATGACAACAATAATAATGGGGGGTAAATACAGATTTAATTTTTAACAGGTCATTAAAAACTGACTGAATGTAGAAAATCTTGTCCAACTGTCAGGTATGGTGGTTTCCACTGCAAGAATTATTGGAGGAGGTTGCCTAAAAATTTGAGAATAGAGAGAATGGTAAGCTCTCCATACCATATGGTCCTATCTCTTCACAGGAACTCTCAGCTATAGAAGTATTGACTCAATTCTGCCCCAGCAGGCTTTGGCCAGATTCCTACATGTCCTTCTCCAGCTCTTAGGGAAGGCTTCTTTGTCCACCTGTTCAGATACAAGTCATATTACCAACCATCAAGTCACCTTTTCCTAAATTTAATTAATTCATTCATCTAATGTGTTTCTTTCTGCTGTAATTCAAGTTACATCTTTCTTTCTCTAAGCTTTTCTTACCCCAGGCTTTCTCAGTCACATTTTACTGTTTACCAATTTCATTATTTTCCCAAGCTTCTCCAGAAATTTCCAAATTTTCAGGAAGGTTCTGTTATTGCAGTCCCCACGGGCATCTCAGGTTCTGTTTTATGCTATCAAACCTTTAAACCTCCTTTCCATTCTGCACTTTTCCTCTACCTTTCACTTTTATTTCACTTAAGCCTTTTCACTGTTCCTTTTTATCCAGAAGTAAATGACCTGAGCTTAATGGCTTTTAAAATCCTTCAGATAAGCTATCAAAAGGCAATTTGAATTCAAACAATAAATTAGGGTTTAGCTTTTAGTTTTAATTCTTTACTACCTAGCTGGTTCCAAGAGAAGAAACACCAATCAGGAATGCACATTTACTTTCATTTCTTCCTGATACTGTAAATTTTCTGGATTTGTTTGTTTGTTTGTTTGTCTTGAACCCTTGACTTCAGCCTTATTTTTGTAGAAGATAGGAAAGAGGTCTTCTGTTGTGTTTGTAACCTGAGGATATAATCACTTCCTAGCTCATACATTCTACTCCAGAGGCTCTCTGGTGACCGAAGTCATCAGAGGCAGATGTTTGACAAGCTCTCTATCTTGTTCACAAGTCTTCCATCAGAAGTTTCCCCTTCATCATTGGATCAATGGCATCACTGTCACTTGACACTAAGGGGACAATGATCCCATGAGCCAAAAGCCTTGTGCATGTGAAAGAGAATAGCCTGGCGGTCTAAAATCACTTTTGAAAATTTAATATTAAAAACTAAGCCAATAGCTGTTCTACAGAAACCAGCCAATTCTAAGCACATTACAGTGGCCAAGCCATAGTAATTTTTTGTGTGCTGAACAGCTGCACTGTCTTCTTCCCACAGAAATAAAAACTGTAGGAAATATGCCATGGAACTTGACTTGATGTATTTGTATAACTGAAAACTTGATAGTAGTTGCAACGATGCAAAATATGTGAATATTATGAGTCCATTTTATGAAGAGATAAACTGAGGGCAAAAGTTTATGACTTGTCAAAAGTAACACATAGCAGAGCAAGGGGTTCTGGGCTCCACTCCTGCTTACAAGCTTGTGAAGAGTATACTAGTGCCTAGCTCTTGCTATGTGATTAAAATACAGTATTAACTTCCATCATTTTTTTAGTGTATTTGTGCCCTGATTGCCTGCTAATAGTTGGGATTAGTTTTACAGGGCTGATTTTTACTGTGGAGCTACAAATGTTTGACTACTATTACTAACACACAGCTTTCTGTATGAGGTGATTCTGAGTCAGATTGAACATATGGGAAATTTGTAACTGTACCCTGGAATTCTACACAGTCTTCCCCTGGTGTATTGTTTCAGCCTTCTCATGTTGTTCCTGCACAGCAGGAGGCTGCCATGCAGCTGAATTGCTTTGGGTAACACATGTATATACACTCACAGGGGTCACTCACCATTGTAAATTCTTTATATTATACACAGCACTGTATTCATAAAGGGGAGAAAGAAATATGCTTGAATTTATACTTTTTTTTTCCTCCAGAGGTATACAAAACTCTTTCCATATTTGTGATGGACTAAAAATTTTCCACATGCTAACTCTCACAAATACTGCATGAGGAAAGTGTTTTGAATCTGCAGAGATAATCTAAGTGAGAATTAATTTTGGCCAGGATAATTCATTGATGTATTGATCTTGGCCCTACTTATGATCCTTCTTCAGCAAAAAGCTGCAGTGGTACAGACACTGCTTTTGCAGTATCTTGAAAATGGGCCTTGGTGTTAAAAGTCAGACAATCAGAGAACAGAGGAATTCCTTACCACACAGATTCCAGATCCATCAAGGCATCTGTTTGCATTACCATTACAGTTGCAAGGAGAGCATTTTCCTGAGCTGGTACGATAAAATCCTTCTTGGCATCCCTGCAATGACAAAAAAAGTATTTCCTATGCATATGTAGCTGGAGAGTTAGGTTTGGTGAGAGGAGAGGAAAGCAAGGCTACAGCCATCAGGTCTCCCCTGAGCACACTGTACAACCCCATCATAGCAGACCACACACTGCTGAACTGGAGTCTGTTCTTTCACTTTCTGTCCTGGTGCTTGGTTTTTTGCCTTAGAGTGTTAAAGTTGTCAGCATTCCTGCCTGTGTCCTGTCCCTGACAAGCTATGGGTGTGGAGCTGGCAGATTCTTACTGCATGTTGTGCTAGAGGATGAGTTAACCAGAAATCAAAATCCTTATTTGGTGAAGAAGGTGTATTTATAGGAAAGGAACGGCTTTTACTGAAAAAATGGAGAAAAGGAAAGGAAAGGAAAGGAAAGGAAAGGAAAGGAAAGGAAAGGAAAGGAAAGAAAAGAAAAGAAAAGAAAAGAAAAGAAAAGAAAAGAAAAGAAAAGAAAAGAAAAGAAAAGAAAAGAGAAAAGAAAAGAAAAGAAAAGAAAAGAAAAGAAAAGAAAAGAAAAGAAAAGAAAAGAAAAGAAAAGAAAAGAAAAGAAAAGAAAAGAAAAGAAAGGAAAAGGAAAAGAAAAAAGAAAAGATTTACATCAAAGCTTTGAAGAGATTTGGATGAATAACCTATGGGAAACAGAAACATACCTACAAAGATCAATACCCTTTTAAATAAATGCGTGGCTTTGCCTGTTGTACATATTATAGTAATTTTGATAACTTACAAAAGCTTAACAAAATGAAAGAGAAATTGTAAATATCTGGATCACCTTCTTGTGATAATTAAAGCAATAATATAAGGAATCAGAAACACAGGGCTGTTAAGGTGCCCTTCAAAGGCTGAAAAAGAAAAATAAAATTAAAGAGGATAATTTTTATTGTGTTATGTATAAATTCTTGTTCTTCACTGAGGAACTTTTCCCTCATTATGCAAAGCTGGTGAGACCTACACAGACTGACCTCAGGAGCAACCTCTGTTAACTCAGGTACCCTGTATCACCCTGCTCACCCTGTCCAGTCTCCCTGTGTCACATGTATTATGCTAGATTCATGAATTTTTGGATCCTGAATATCTCACTCTTCTCTAGGCCTTGCAATATTGTTGCAGAGCTGATATGAAGACACCGGCATGTCATTTAGCACTCCAAAAATCATTTGCCACACCGGTGATTTGCCAACAGTGATGTTTCTGCTATCATTTACTAACCACATCCCTGAGGTGGCTGTCAGAGCTTAAGGTATGCCAGACTTTCCTGGAATATTTTTTGTAGCTCTCTGTACAGAACTTTTTGTATTCTGTGGCTCTTGAGGTCACCTACCCTTAAAAAAGTGGGAAAAGCGTAAAGTTCAAGCAACTCAGAAGGGTGTGTGTCTTCTTGCATTTGTATGAGCTAAGAGGATTCTTAACTGTATTGCACTGATAAAATCAGGATTAGCTTTTCTTTGTATCTTCCTATTCCTTGTTTTCCTGGGTAGCCCTGAAATCAAGGATGAGGTATTTTTCTGCACTGTGCAGCTTCTCAGGCCCAGTGTAAGCGATGGCAGAGCAGCTGCTCTGCAGTACCAAATGCAGACCCACACAGTGATACCTCCCCTACCAGCAGAAACTGGCCTGTGAACAGTGGTCCCCAATGTCCCTGCTGGTGGCTGGGACCAGCCAGCCCTGGCACTGTGCCATGGCCATGTCACTCCTGGGGCCTGCACTCGCATGTCTGCATTGCGTTATAGTTACAGCCGTGGAGCACTAGGTAGCAAGAGGCAGCAATCCCGAGTCTCATCTGCCTGTTAACTTCCATTCCCAAGTGTGGGGAGGTCCCTCTATCCAGCCAGACTGGCTGCTTGCTTGGAAAACAATGTATCTTAGGAGATGACTAACAACAGGCTTTAGAAATGAAGTTTAGAGATGAATCATTAGTCCAGAGAGCTCTGAGAAGTTGAGATGAACATAAATGGAAAACTCAGTTGCCTTTACCATTCTTGTGCACAGAATTTTATCTGGTTTGTTTTGGAAACATTTTCTTTGATAATAGCTCCTAGGAGGCAAAGTCTTCAGACCACAGACTCTTTGGGACAGCAGAAATACTGTCTATTTGTACTGCTTTTTTCTTTCAGTTGTTTGGTCTTTACACAGTGGTAGGACTGTCTCCTGCCAGACTTAGAATTGCAGCTGAATGATTGCACCACACATTGTGGAAGGAAGACAGTTAGTTTCTAAATTGAAAACAGGTTCTTGTCCCAATGTCTGCCTTTGCAATATTTCTTTCCACCGATACAGATCTAAAGCTTGTTATACTCTCTGATGCCTCAGAGCTAGTGGGTGGTCCTAGCTGTGTTCCTCTGGTGTCTGCCCAAAAGCTTTCTTGGTTTTGCAGGTCTGAGGACAATAATTTTTTACTTAAGATAGTGAATATGGACAATGTTGGAATGCTTGTAAAGGTGTCTATGAAAATCCTTTAGTCAGCCATAATGATAATCTCATTTATACTTCAAATGATGGTATGCAGCCCTGAGTGAACTTGCAGTCCTGAGGGAGCGTGCATCTAGTCTACACACCCAGCAGTAATAAGTTAGTGCAGGTCAATGCTACATCACTGGGGATGTCATCTGGGTATTTTTTTCATAGCTGTTTCCCCCCATGTTGTTCAATTAAGCACAAAAACTTGAAAGGTGCTGATGCTCACTATTTTAAAACAGTACTTGGCAGTACAGTTGCATCAATGTAAACCAGAAATGAGGTATTGACAATCAGTATTGTGAGGGAAAGAAGAGAAAATGGGATCCAGATTGTTTCCTTTGGGGTCTGAAGTTTTCTCAGGCATTCTCAATTATTCTGATATATTTTTGTTGCTCCTTGCCCTACTAGTGATAATGGAGTGATTGGTTGGTTGTTCCAGAGCTTGAGCCAACATCATATTTATAAAAAAGAAGTGTCAGAGTGTTGAGCTAATTGAGGGATTCAAATTGCTGAGTGTTCTGGGAGCACGAAATTATTGCACACAAAGCAGAAACAGGACTGGAACAAAATGGAAATACCCTCCCTGCAAAATCGTTATGTAGGCAATTGAGTGAGGAACATTTCCGTCCACTTCTGTTTCTGAACAGTGAAGACAATTAGAAGGCCAAAATGTTAGGTCTGCATTAGCAATTATGTCTTCACAACTATTAGATTTTTTTTTCCCCGAGGGACAAAGTTCGTTCCAGTTCAAGTTGAAAAGTCCAATCAAATGTTGGTCTTGCTGATCTCCTAAAAATCTCTGGACCCCTGGGGCATTTATTCACCGCCTCCTGCCCTGCATCTGGATTTAATGATTACATTGCTTAAAAACAAGAACCAGCTGCATGCTGAAAGTGCTGGGGAGCCTGTAGTAGTTTTCTGCTTCTTCAGACCTTTCTGCTGGTGTGGGTGTAAGATGGGACTGAGGATGGAAGACAATTCACACACACAGAGTATGAATTTACTCCCATTTTATATTCAAGCAGTTCCACCAATTTCATTGTAACTGTTCCCAATCTGCACCGGCAAACTGAGGGCAGAACCAGGTCTCCCATTCCTTCTCTGCTGCCAGCTCACAGGAGTGGTGCAGCTGTCCTAGGGTGGGTGTTTGCTGTGAACCTGCCTCTTCTGGTTTGCTTTCCCCAAAATAAGAGCTCTGCGCTGGTAACACACACAGAGTGTTCTCTATGGTCACATCTGCATTGGCCAGCTGAAGAAAGGCAAGGTGTGGTTTCAGGCCTTGATCTTGACAGACTGTGATTTTCCTCCCTGTGACCAGGCCCAGCTCAGGACATCTGTTAGGATGTGCTCCCAAGAGGCAGTTTTTATAGGACTACCCTTCTCTGGGCAAACACAGGGGATGATCCAGCACATAGACACAGGCTATGTTATCCTGTTTGACAAGGAGGTCCCAATGCTGCTTTATTCAGTACTTCAGATGCAGCCATTGACTCTCTCATCTAATGGCAAGAAAACATGGCATGTGTCTTTAGTTACTACTGGAACTTGTGGCTTGTGAATATATAAACACACAAAAGCTCTCTTCCATGATAAAAGGCTCTGTTGGATCTGCACCAGTGCTTAGTTCCAGAGTTTCCTCCCAAGTGCTGAGGTACACAAAAGCATGCATATTCAGGGTTAAATGGTCTGCATTAGGATGTTTCAGCCTTTGTCACATCTATAATACTATTTTCAGTCCTGGACCAGGAATCCCATCACATCTGGTCCAAAACAAACCCAGAAGAAAAAGATGGTGCTATCCTCTAGGACCATTGTAAAAGAGGAAACAGGTGGTGCACATGGGGAACTGAATCTGAGGAGCAGCACTCCAAGTAGTGGTCATGGCACATCAGATGCCAAGTCATTGCTAAGTTCAGTGCCAGTAGAGCCTTGTTTGTAGCTCCCAGCAGTGTTATGGCCTTTGCTTCTAGAGAGAGAGTCCAAAGGTGTGCTTCCTTCCAAGTCTGAGAAGGATCCTCAGGGAGCTACATGGATGTTCAAGCATGAGAGAAAAGTCAAACACTGTGGCATTACTTAGAAGATTCTCACTACTAGAGAGAAATATCTGTTTGGGATAGTAAAAGTGTACACAATCTGGGCACAGCTGAGCCTGATGAACTCATGAGTCTAAGATGAAATGAGAATTAACTTAATTAGCATAATATCCCAGACCTATCTACAAAAATACAAAGAAGTTCTATCCTGTATTGCAAACACTGTATTTTGCGTAGAAGGGTGATTTTTGATGGCAAGAGGAGAAAATGCACATTTTCTTAGTTTCTGGGCAGCCTCCACACATTATTTCTTCACACGCCAAGAGGTTAGATAAGTGACTCTAGCATCACTTGCTACTCAAGTCTTAGAAACTGTCCCTGATCATGTTCTTTTAGCCTGCAGTGGAAGAGAATACAACTAGTTCACATTACCTGTCATCTGGTCTTAGCCAAGTACTTACATAGTTATCTCTGGTTAAGCTGACATACCACAGTTTGTTTACCTGCTTTATCTTGATGCAATTTAATTTGCCATACAGTTTAATTTTGAAAATACATTTGTGCATTCCAGTTCTCATTTTTCTGCAGGCTGCTCTATTCTGTAAAAGTGGTAAAAATATTGTCAAAAGACATAAACCTAAGGAATTCATAGTTGGACGAGTGTGAAACCTGACCTGAGAGGCTATCTCTCAATCAAAACATTTATGGAGAACTGTGACACATATTGTGAATTATTTGTATAATAATATTTATCACTTGACATAGATTAACAGTTGGAACTGTAGGACTCTTAGAAGTCCCCATTGTCCCTTATGGAATGAAAGAAATTAAAAAAAAAGAAAAGAAAACAAACTTAACTTGAACATTATGAAGCTTTGCTTCAGAACAGAGGGAAAAGAAAACAGAAAAATATTGCCCCTCTGATATAACAGGCATCTGTAGATACCTGTAGAAGTATGACACGCAGATAATTTAAGTTCATGTTTTCAATGCATTTATGAAGACAATCAGACAAATTGAGTGGAGCAATGTCCCTTCTTGGCAGCTTCACATCAATATGAAATGTTTATCCATCTGGAAGGAACAGTTTAGACAAACAGAGGTTTGGGACTCAAAGTTATATCAAGTCTCTGAAACTCTACATCTTTTACCATACAGAGATGAGTAAATACTCTAAACCACCTCCATCCATTTTAAAGTCTTTGTCTCTAAAGCAGAGACCAGTCTGCTGGAAGTGCATGGCATTACCATGGAAACATCAGCCTTCTGCTCTTTAAGGACATTTTCAAACCCAACCCAAGTATGCTTGCTTTGTTTATTTGTCTTTATAAGCAGTATTTGAAATTGGAAGCTGCAATTCTGAGGCCTTTTTTGAAGATTGTTTGCTTAGGCCAACTTGAGATAAATAGCCTATTGCCCTTCCTAAAAATAAAGATGTTATCCTGCTTGAATATCTCCCAGTACATTCATTTATGTAATTGTTTATTGGAAATAAGAACATTAGAGAAAAAAGCCTGAGAAAGTAGTCCTCTAGTGTATTTTTGATGTTATTTCAGTTTCTCTGGCTTCCTCAGGACAGGTAGTACTCTTTTCCAAAGAGAGTGCTGCTTTTGATCACCTATAATAGGGACTTCACTTTCAATCCCCAGCCAAGAGCTCACAGAAGTCTTGCCAAACATTCAGCATCCAGCAGGTCTCACCCAGCACGTCTGTGTGAGTCCTGAAGGCAGTCCCAGGCTGCAGCCCCGAGGAGCTTTGTGCCCCAGGAGCAGCCCTGAGCTAACACAGCTGTGGCCATGCTGGTGTGAGCACGAGCTGCCCTTGGCAGCTGCCTGCCTGTGTAGGGAGACCAAACCACAGCGAGCTGGGAGTCATCCACATGGAGAATTTCACATGGGATGCCATGTGGCCAGAAGCCAGCTGGACACCTGCTGAATGGTTTGATTCCTTGTGTACAGAAATGCATCTAAATTGGGTCAGCTGTGCCTGCTACTCTCTCCTGACTGCCCAGAGGGACGTGGAGGGATGCCCATGTGTGAGTTCCAGCTCTGTATACAAAGTCCATGAAATGAAACTTGTTGCACACGTCAGATGTACTGTGCCTTGTAGAAGTGTCCAAGCTGCAACAGCTGTGCCGCAGATCTGGCCAAACTACTGGGCCCCATATTCTTGGAGAAGTACAAAGTCTCCTTAGAGTCTGTTCCACAAGTCAGTATGTTCAGGTGGAGAAAGTGGATGGATATAAAGGAAGTCTTGATGTCTGACAGGCCCGACCAATTCTCTCCCTACGTACAGGAAAGATCTAGCCTAGAAAGAAGAATGACCCCATTCTAAGGACACTTTCTGGTTCTTCCCAAAAGGCACACTAAAAATACTGCTTTGCCAAATTGAGATGTAAATAAACAAAGTGTTTGAACATGGACATCCTGTCTTGAAACCAATCTGGGCAGGCACAAAATCTGTGGTTTATCATTCTTGGAAATCATTAACTACAAAACTGTCTTCTTTACCCTGGACATATATACAAATATACTTCTGGTATTTCATTCATCAAAAAGACAGCAACATGACTTTTACATCTGCTTTTCAGCTTGAGACATAATTGACTCCCAGTGCATTTAAACATGGATTTTTAATATCCAGTCTTCCAGTTGTAGACTGGTGGTCATTCGACCACTTCTTGCTCCTTGGGAGCAAACTAACAGACATTTCAAATTCCTCAAGTCAAAGACGTGTAATTCATAACACAGACACAAAGATTTAGTTCTTCTTCAGCCTGCTGGGAAACCTTATGCAAACAAAAAGAGCTGTGATAACACTGGATCCCACTCTCCTGACCCTCCTGCCTTTAGTGACCTGCAGGAGAAACCTCTCTCCATTTGTTGCCAAAATATAAAATCCAGCAGATAGACAGAAAGCACTGTGTGCAACTCCAGCTCAGTGTCAACCCCTCTACTGATGTGCAGCACACTCAGGAGCCCTGGGGTCTCCTGGGGTCTTTGCCATCTTACACAGCCAACATGCACTTTATTGATTACAGAAAAGGTGCTTGACTGCTGGAGGCTAAATTTCAGGTTGAGAATTCAGTATGTGTAGTTTTCAGGAGTATCTTTTCACTGCATGGGGTTTTCAGAAGTGTGTGAGTACAAGGGGATGGATGAGGTTAAGTGGGGGAAAAGGATATACCTATATTTGCTCTGCAGGGCCCTGCTGCTGGCTGAGACATGCTGGTTTTTTGCTCTGGTCCCAGAGGACTGGATGGACTTACATGTTCACTGGAAAACAAATGAACTGCACTTGCTGCAGAGGGTCAGCAGACAGGAAAACCTGCACTAATTTCTCCCATTTCTGAATCTGTAGGCAGCTGCTCTAAGCCCATCAGGGACTGAGTTTACCAGACTGATAAGGTGTTTATTAATTTATGTGCTCTGGTGCTCTTCACACCTAGACTTTTCCACATTTTTGGATGAGGATCCCAGTGCTACCAGCTCACCAGTTCTTGCTGAAAATGTTCTGGGACAAAATATTGACTATAGCTGAGAAACACTGCTAAGAAAATTTTGGGATGCAGTTAAAGTCAGAACTATGCAGTTTTTATGTGTGCCCAGGAGACAGTATGTGTTTTACAGGTACACGTATGATATCTGAGCAGGGTGCATCAGCAGGTAATCCATCTTTCTAATTTGGCCTAGCTAGCCATGAAAGGCTGACTCTCCACATTTCTTAACTAGGAGATAACAAATCACTGAACCCAGCACCCGATGCTTCCAGATGCCTCTGTATGGTTTTCCTAAAAAGCAGGCCTGCCAGAGATAACTGCATGGAAACAATACTCATAATATTATTTTCTATTTTGAATATTATTTTGCATTGCTCATCTTCTTCACAGTTTTTGTTCTCATCTGTTTGACGCATGAACACCAGACTGTTCACAAGATCATCAGCAAAGTGAAATCAAAAAATGCAAAGCAAAGCTCTGGATTTTTTCACATAATACATTGTAAGAAAGAAGCTTGAGATGGTGGTCTTTGCCTCTCAACAGCTGAAAAGGTTGAGATAACAGATGACTGTATTGAAACACTTTGATTTTTATTGTTCAGTGCCAATCATGGCAGGGGATTTGGGATTACATGATCTTTAAGGTCCCTTCTGACTCTTAACATTCCATGACTCTATGATCTGATATATCCTGAAGTGTATAACTTGAAGTAGAACTTCTCACATTTTCTCTGCTTTGTTTTGTTCTGTTTTTTTTGAGGCCAAAGGACCCATTTCTAGAAGGTGCCCTTGGCCTCTGTATATACAAGTACTTGATGACAGCTCTGATATTGTTCTGACTGTCATTCAACTGCTGCCACATTTTTACAATAGCAACCCTGTAGTTGCAAATAATTTTTTAAATTAATTTCTTCTAGACCTTGTGTTCCCAAAATTTGCATGGATTTGAATTTGTCAAAGAAGAAAGAATACTCTTACGGACAGAGGTTTGTGCAGTCACAATTTCTTCAAAAGCACAGTGAGTACTTGTAGCATTGAGGGGTTTGCTGCAGAGTATGTTCCACTAAGCCTGTTTGTATGTTGTGAGGCATTGGTCAAATCCATGGCTTCTCAGTTTGTATTTATAGCTCACCTCAGCTTTTATTTATAGGTTACCTTTTAGTCTTGTCTATATTATGTGTCTCTCTTGTTGGCAATGAGGCTTGAATATCATATAAACACTGACAGTAAATGCCAACCAGATGAGAAGATTGTTCATTGGCCCTTCTTGGGGGAGGCCTTGGTGCTTCTCCTGGCTTGTATCTATTAATGGAGCAACTGAACATTACACTGAAGGGTTTGGATCTCCACCTGCCCCCATTGGCTCCCACAGCCATTCTGTTGTTGCCTTGTTCTCTATTCATGCTTGTGTCCAGCCTGTTCTGCTTTCCATTTGTCCTCCTACTCCTCCCATCTTTGTTATCCCTGCCTGTCCCTGCACCTGGTCTCAGCCACTCAGTCACTTTATTACACATGCTTCACCTCTAATTTACAGACACCTCCACAACAATACTTTCCTTTTAATGTTTGAAATTAACATAACAAAAGATATTTCTTCTTGCCAAACATCAAAGAAACTCGTCACCTTGTTTCTATGCATGAGCTGCTCTCTCTCTAATTATGTTCATAAGGATACTGAGACTCAAGAAAATACATTCTTCTGCTCATGTCTTGTGTGATGATTCACATTACCCTTTCATTCAGTTCCTCGATCAGTAAAATGGAGTGATGACCACAGCCATGCAGAATCACAGGATAGCTGAGGTTGGAAGAGACCTCTGGAAGTTGACTGGTCCAAGCAGGGCTGCCTAGAGCCCATTATCTGTGACTGTATCCAAAGGTACCCAGTGTAATCCATGGCAGAGCACACACTGTAATCCCAGTGTCCCAGATGTGCCCAATGTACTCAGCAGTGACACTCCTCAACAACTTCATGTCTTGTAAGAGAGCCAGTCAGAACCACTGGGAGAGCTGAATATCCCCACGTAGGCAGACACTTCTGGTAGTTGTGTTTTGCTTGTTCCAGATGCCTGCAGTGAACATAAAGCTGTTTCTGGACCCAAGACTTTTCTTAATGCAGTGCTGAAGGAATTTTTTGGCTTTCAGCTAAACAGCCATAGTTTGAAGACATTTTGATATGTATACAGCACTGCTTGGCATCGTGCTGCCTTCCCCATTCTTTCTTAGGGTTAGACCTCACTCTTGTGCTTGAGGGTAACTTTTATGAGTGACCTGCAATGATTTACTGCCAAAGCATACCAGATACATGAAAAGGATTAGTCAAAGAGCATAGAGAGAAAGAATTACAGTTCAGTAATAAAATTTCCCATGAAAGCTTCAAACTAACTTTGTAAGTGAACCGTTAAGATATTTAAGGAAAATTTGTCTTCTTCATACAAGGAAGAAAACATGAATATAGAAAAATCTATTTGATATAGAAGTTGTTTTTTAAAAATATCATCTGTAGCATTTGTTTTTGTTAGATACAATGATGAAAGCATTTTTTTCTTCCTTAAAAAACAAATTAAGAGCAGGAGCTCTTGCTCAAGGTACAAAGAACATTATTTTTGCTGGTAACTTCCCCTGTATCTGTCCTGTTATTTTCTCTTAATTTACTACATACATCTTCCTAGACATGCCTTGGTTAAGGAGAAGATTTCTGTGAGTTCTTTAAACCACTGAGGTAAACTATAACTAATTTTAAAAATAGAATGCCTTGGTGGTGCCCTTTCACAGAGCTGTCATGCTTCACTCTAAGTTATCATTTGAAGAAATAAATGGACTGCAAATTCCCAGACTGTGAGTAATAAATTCAAGATTGTCTTTGTACTTGAACATATAAATCTCTATGGAGTGACATTTCAGAAGGATCTTTGTCTTCCTCTAGAGAATGAGGCCCTCAGAAGTTAATAATTGACCTGTTGGCCAGACATGCTCTACCATCAAAGTAATCATAGAGATAGACTGACAGAAGTTCTGCTCTCCATCATGAGGTACTCCAAAATGTGCAGGTAAAAGTGAGCATTCCTCTGCAATTTTATGTATTCTCTGTTGAGTTTTGCTAAATTTATCTGGGCTTTGAATCCTTGCAAACTAGAGAATTAAAAACAAACAAACTTGCTCACCAGCTTCCCCTAGGCCTCCAAGCTCTATTTATAATTTCTATAAGCCTTCATTACCTCTGGTCTACAGTATCAAATTCTTCTGAACAAGAAAGGTCACATTCTAACTATTATTACTGAAGAAATGAATTCAGTGTGTGATATCACACCTAGACAGTTAATTACCCCACTTAATAGGACACTACAGCTGTTAGGGAACTGCCTGCATGCAAAAAGCCACTCTATAACATTTACCATTTCAAAGGCAGAAACCTAATGCAAATTAGCCATTTGAAATTTCAAATTTATTTTTAAAACAGTAAACATTCCTGAGAGGAACACATTTTTAGCTTGGCCTCCAAATCAATGTTCATGATAGTTTTATAATAAGCACCTGGTGTAGTACATTAAATCCCTATATTGTTCTTTTAAATTTCTGACATTGTTAACTGTGAAATATTTATTATTTCCAGTGTTCTGCTGATGTTGTAAATTAGAAATTTACCAGAAGTTGGTGAAGACATTTGTGCACAATGCTGCTAATCTTTTTTTATCCACTTATCTTGACAGGTATCTCAGTTCTAATTGCATTTAATGAGACTGCAAACTAAAGTAATTATTGCACACTAACAAGGTTTCTGGTTTTTTATTTAAATTGCAAATGTAAAAGCAAATTCTTTCCTGCTTAAATTGTTATTCAGTAGAGCCCTCCAATATTTTTGCATATTCTTATTTTTTAAATGAATTTCTAACATGAGGCAGGTTTGATTAAAAAACCTCAGTGAGTGCATTTGCCATAGATCTGGAACAATTAATGTAATAATGGAGTGTTCTGGATAAGTGATATGAAATGCTCACTAAATCTGCAGCAGTGTATTTTTCCTAATCTGAGTAATTTGAAACTCTGAACACCAAAACAATGATAAATAAAGCAGTGGCGCTGGTTATGAAACTATAATGTTTTTCAGTAAATGAACTGTTTAATAAGAGATGAAACAAATGAAGCATTATTTTCTTTTACCAGTGTCCTTTCTGTCATGCCCTGTGCATGGATCTCAATATTCCTGTTGCCTGCATCCGCAGTGATGGTCCCACCTGAGAGCACAGGGCTGGTCTGGAGCCAGGTACACGATGTCTGGCCAGTCTGCAGCTGCTAAAGAGTATATCTGATGATTGAATTTAGTCTGGTTTTCCATCTGTTGTTAAGCAGCAACTAAACACTAGAAGTCCTCCACTGCTTATATATACAGAGGGGTTGAGCTCTCCTCAGAATTTACTGGAAAATGGTGATTGCCTTAAGGGACACAGGGCAAGACACTAATTTCATAGCCTTTTAACTTGAAAACTTTACTTGATGACTTATCCATGACAATTTGGATTATTTATGTATTACCTGATGAGTTATCAACTCATCAGCATCCAAAAGAGAAGTTTATTTTTGATGATAATAAAGGACAGGTTATGAAGCTGGTGGAAAACCTTTTCTCAAAGTTTTAGGTACAAAGATCAGAGATCACTAAAACTGAAACTAGCAAGACTGAAACTAGTTGCTACAAATCTAGATAAAATCCATCTGGCAGGAAGACACAGAAAAAGTATTCCTTCTATTTCTCCTTCTATGCAGCAGTGACAGACTCATGCAAAAAGGAGAAATAGCTGAAAGCCAGATGGCTTTATCGGAACAACAACGTTATCTTTTACCTTGACCAAGTTATTGTATTAATTTTTTAAAAAATTTCCTGTGTTGAAAAAGTTTCCAGACTGTTATCCCTTCCCCAGCTCAAGTGGAAAACAAACTGCCATTCAGCAACAGAGATGGGGTTGGATCCAACATAAACATATCTCAGCTAGGCATTCTCCATAGAACTGCACAGTCATTTTTTCCATATACAGTGGGAAAGACAAAGCCTCTGCTTAAAAGGCATTCTTCTCTAAAAAGGGGAAGGGCTAAAGTGTTTTAGCTGTCTGGAAGCTGGCTAAGAATCAGAGATTAATACCAGTCTCTAATTTACTTATTAGTGCTGCTACGAGTGAAAAACTTACTCTTACAGATGCTCACTGTTAGAAATAGAAAATCTGCAGTCGAAAGGGTAGCTGGTTGATTTTCCTCTTTCAAAAAAAGTGCCAAGTTTATTCAATTTACAGGAAAAGGGAAAAATCTACATTGTTTCCTCATTAAATACCCTCCACCCAGTCCTCACTTCTATGAAATCTACATTCTGAGTCACTGAGGCTGTCAGATAAGTGAGACATAATCTGTTGACAAACTACAGTACTCCCTGAGAGATTTACAGATAGAGACAAAAATTTTCAATGGATGAAAAAGAAAAGTGGGCTTTAAAGCAAGTACTAATGTGTTTGTGGGACCCTGTTAATACTGAGAGGGTAAATCTCAAGCTTCAATTTCCCCCCTTCCAGATTTCTAGTATTTTCTGGTTTGATTTTGCAGCTCTTTGAAATGTTGGAATCACAGCAGAGAAAAACAGTGATCTGGTTGACCAATAGCCATAGCATCAATTAAAAGCGTGTTAGAAAGAAACCCAAGCCAGTCTGAAAATCTTGAAAGATGAAGAGAAAGGGCTTTCATTCATCTCTGCCTCCCAAGGGTGTCCCAGCTATGGATAAGACAGACAGATGCTGGGGACAGCTGACAGGGAGATCCCGTGTCTCTGGGTATTTTTCAGAAATAGGGCTTTCCCCATGGATCATCCTAGCACTTTGCAAATGTGTGGGAAGGCAGTAAGGCAGCTCAGCATGGTTAACATTCAGGATGAAGCTGGGCAGAGGTTGTGCTCTGAAGGGAGAGAGGAAAAGCCAGGGCTGGGGAAAAGGGGTAACATGCATCTATCTCTCAATGCCTCTGGGCTTGTTTCATCACAGACATAGTCTGATAATGAAGAAATAAATTTTCTGTTGGCTCAAAGAGAGAGAGGAATCAGTGTATCAAGAGAAAAACAAATTTTTTCTCATCCCTCACAGAAATCCATCACCAAACACTTTGAATTAGCTGGTGCCTGTTGAGCCTCTGCAGCCTGTCCTTGCCATTGACTGGAAGTAGAGAGCTGCAGAAAACCACAAACTTGCCAAAGGCTGAGCAGGGCACACAAATTTCCCCTGACCTTACACCATGTCTAGACTTCCAATACCTGTCCATCTGTCCCTGAATGGATCTGTGCCAGGTATTGGTGCTCTGGAGACCTTGCCGACCCTCAATGGGCCCGGCTGTGTTAGCCTTTCTGGGGCATGAAGGACTCTAATAGCCAGGGTAGGGAGAGTTATGTTATATTTTGTCCTGCCAGCTTTTTTTTTATTATTATTATTTTCTTTTTTTTGATACTGGATCTGGGCAATTGATTGCTCCTACAAAGTGCTTTTGAGGAAGGGTCCCTGGAGGCAAGAGTGGGGAGCACAGCATATGGGAGTCATGAATAGTAGGCTCTCTGTGGCTCTCTATGGGCTACCATCCAGGCTCAGAGGTGGAAAACCACAGTAGGAAACCCTAGGACATACTGGCCTTGCCTTAGCCTTGGCAGAAAAGTCTGCTAATCTCTTACCACTTAGAAGGTCTTTTATAAAAGAGTAAAAAGATGCATTGTAGGGGGGTAACAGGGTACTACAGAACTCAGAAAGTAACTGGTTTAGATGCTGGTTCTATGTAGCTACTTTTCCACCAGCAGCAATGGTCAAAGATTGAATGAGCTAATTTTTATGCTTTTTGTTGGGTAGGCAGAATAAAGCAATGGTTCTAAGTCTTACAGTTTTAGTTAAAAAGTCTATGTTTACAGAATATATTGAAAGTTGTTAATCCAGGTAGTCTTTTTGTTCAGTAATTATTAAATAATGTTTCAAATTAATTATATTTCATATTAATTAATGTGTACCAGTTCCTCTCATACTCCCTGGCTTCCATATGCCATGACCTAAACAATAACATTTAAGTTGTTCTTACAGTCTTGTAAAGTTGGAATAGTAATTTCAAAAATTTTCACAATCCTCTCTCATTCTTTGATTCTTGAATGCTGTGGATTTCGAACTGTTTCTTGCTGGTTTGTCACAAGAAAAAGAAAAAAGGAATTCTAGTATTTATGAAGTATTTATTTCAAGAAAATAACTATATAAAGAATTGCAAAATACAACTAAACAGGAACAACAAAGCCAGATCATATTTACTGTATTTTAGTCAATCTGTTTTCATTGTCAAATACACACTTTATGTATCCTGACTGACAGTTTGGAAAATCTCTTTGAGATTTTAATGGCAAAGAATTATATTTCAAAAACTTTGGAGCTCTAATAGCTTTGTGTATAATGCTATTCAGCAATTGTTGAATATTGCATTAGGATGCATAACCCAAACATCCCCAGCTCATGGTGGTGTGTGAAAATGGACTGGGATCAGATCCAAACATTCAAGAGGACCAATTAAAACATAAAACCCGAAGGGTCTATATTTTGGTGTTTGAAATCTAAGTCCAGAAGCAAGCTGTAAATTATCAGTGGCTGCTTATATGTTACTCAGAAACTAAACCTCTTTTACACAGCTCTTGAGCACTAGAAGCTCTAATTGTTATCAATTTAAATCAGGCCAAGTTTTCCTTCAGAAAGCAATTCTTTTATTTCTTCCCATGCCCCCTGGAAAAAACTGGACTTTTAATTCCTTCTTTGCTTCCCATGTTGTGAATAAGAGTGGGCACAAAATGCTTTTTATTGGTTTTCACAGCCCAGAATAAGCTTTGGGGCACTTTGCTGGTACTTGCCCAAAACTTTGTGGGAATACACTGCAGTGGAGTTAAAATTTTGTTTTCTGATGAGTGTTTTATACATCTTCTTGAAATGGAGAAAATTTCCAGCTATGCATCTGCTCTGCCTTGTACTTCCATTTGCTTCAGCTTCCTATGATTCAAAAGGTTTGGGAACTGGTGGCTCTACTCCAAGCAGCTGATTTTCATTAAAGTTTTGATGAGAAACTTAAGTTGGAATCACAAACATCTGCAGTAAAACTTCCTCCCCACTAATAGATGTTTCTCAGAACACAACCTTGCTGTATCAGAAAAAAACCAGCTGCTAGAAATCCAAATTGCCCATTATAGGTGTTAACCTAACATAACCTCAAGGGTCTGAAGCGAATTAATTTAAAGATCTGCTTTTTAAAAGTAGATGCAGGTCACATTAGCTTAAAAGAATATAAAGATTCCTGTTCCAAGCTAAAACCCTTTTTGGCTCACACCTCAGGATTAGGTCTTCTGCTGCTTCTTGTTTTGAACAGATTAATGCTACAAGTAAAGATCAAATTGTGGTTTCTCTCAGCAGTTTGCAAGATTTTCTGTTCCAACATTTTTGAGGAAAAGGAGTGAAGACGATTTGGAGATAGTTTGAGTCTTTGTTAACAAGTGGTTGGGACTTATGATTGTCACTTTATATATTTAATGTGAGCTATTTTAGAGAGGTGAGTTTGTCACAAGTCCCATGCTAGTCATTGCTTATTACTTTAGACTACTTCTGCCTCTTTCTTTCTCTTATAGTAAATGGCTAATTTTGACTTGAATATGGTAATTTTTTCCTTTAAAGGACTTTTGCCTCTCTGCCTTTCCTCTGAGCCAAAAACACTGATGCTGGAAACAGTTTTCCTCTTCCATCTGTCCAACAATATCATGCCTTCCTTCACTCTGGGAATTGGCTTCCTGCCCTGTCCCAACTTAATTTTTTTCTTTACTCTTAAGACTCTTGATTATCTCATTCTTGTTCTAATTTTTTCCTCTACTTTGTCTTCCTGCTTTAGTTTAATTCCTTTCCCACTGTTTACTTCACTTCTTCTTTCCATGGAGGACATTTGAGATTATCCTTTTTTTGGCTTGGCAGATTGTCTCCACACAATGTCTGTCTTCACTTTCTTCCCCTAATCCTTCCCACACTCATCTCCTATACTGGTCTCTGGCCTCTTGTTGTCATTTACGTCAGAATAAAATGAATATTTTACTGGATGTCACCTTACGTTCATTTTACATTAAGAAGAGTGACAACAAAGTATGGATCACAGAGAATCATTTGTGATATTCTCTAGTATTTGAAGTCTTGTACCATTTTTTATTCTCACCTTAGACTCTGTAAGGAACTTTCTTCCTTGGGGGAGAAATGGGGAACAAAATCTACACCTATATAGTTAAAATCATTATATCAGTGGAATTTGCAAACAGAAATGTTGACAGTGGCAAGCTTCAGACCCAAATGGTAATGTATGACCTGGCTCTTAGTTTAGACACGTGTTTGACAGTGTGATATAACTGTTCTCAGAACTTACTTCGGGTTTTCAATTTTACCTCTGTGCCTCACCAAACCTGGAGCTGTCTCACCGTTCCCTTTCCTTCTGCTGTGTCCAAGCTAGTGAGTGGAACACTAAAACAAAAATCTCTGATGTTTGCCACTTGCTTGTCTGCTTTCATTTGATATCTGCCTGTTTTAAGTCCTTTGCTTCCATCTCTTATGAATCTTCCTTATAATATATTTTAATCTATCCTTGTTTTGAAAAAGCAGTCTCTGACTTCACGCCACCAACTGCTGTTGGGTTGTACTAATAAGGTGGATCCAATGCTCTGCACTCTGTCTCCCCATAGACATCAGGATTAGGCACTGTAACATCTTCCCCCCTCCCCTTATTATCTCTGTGAGCCAAGAAACCTAACTTTCCTAAATAGCACACAAGTAGTCTGGGTACTTAAGAGTGCTTTTCATATTGATCTGCCTCTTCATCAACAAACCAACACAAATGAAAAAAAATTCCAGTGCTTAATTGCTTTTGAAAATAAAATTTTTAACTAACTTGTAGATTCAATATAGTCACCTTCAGTTTCCAAATGTTGCATATGCCAAGACCTTAATTTATTAGACTAACAAGCTTATTGTTAATTTTTTTGCCTATGTATGTACTTACACAATAATTTTAAATTTTTTTCTTACATCCCTCTGAGTTGGCAAGTTGGATTGCAGACTCTCTCAGCTATCCTCAAATTCCTAACACTGTAATTCTTCTCATGATAGGATTTTCTGAATAATTTTAATCAATTTATAAACAATTTTTTTTTTGAAAGAAGAGGCAAATGTCTTATTCCATGGCAGTCACTAACAATGCTCCTTATGTAGGAAACACAACATTTCACTGTGTGGAATCTAGTCTGGTTAATTTAAACATCTTCTTTAGCTGATTTAGAAAGTTATCCTGAAGCAAGCATCCAACAAAGTCCTTAAAGAGGAAGAGACTCCTTTGAGCGTTTCCAGGGAACACCGCTAGGAATTAAAGGCTTAAGAAATCTACTCTCCACTACTGTATGGGGAATTTGGGTTTGTACCTGAAGACAGTCCCTGATTCTGATTGAAATATTTAGGAACGATTTATATGTCCAATTTGGGTGTTCTGGATCACATAATGACTAAGAATGAGGGCACCAAGGTAGCTGACATTGCCTGAAGTCCAACTCAGACCCACAGTACTCTCTGTGCATGGATACAATGTATCACCATAGCATTAAGAATATAGTTAGTACTCTTGTCTTAAGAAGTTTTCATTAAAATCCCAGGAAAAAAAAAAAAAAAAAGAAGAAAAAAGAAGGCAAAGCTCCACATTAACTTTAATTCTGATTTTTTAAATCACTTCTCCCAGTTCCTCCCAGTTTAAGGCTGCCACACGAGGTAAAGGAAGAGGATTGGAAAGCTGATTGAGATCTCCTGCTCTTCTATAGGTTCATAATATCAAACTCTTACCGGGGTTTAAGAGCATCCCACCAGTTACATCTTGGAAACTCCCACCAGCATGTTTCACATTGCAGCTGACTGTCACCACGGACCACAATGAAGCCCCATCTGTGGCTTTGTAACTCTGCTGTATGAAACTGCCCCCTCTGTATAATTTGGCACTATTTGACATGACTAACAGCCTCTGTCTGCTCGGGAGAGCTGTAGGCCTGAGTCAATATTTAGACGGAGGAGCTGAATCAAACCGCGCTGTGTAAGGGAGTTTACTCTGCGGTTTGCTGTGAGCCATGGGTTAAGCACTCCTGCTCCAAAAGAAGCTAATTCAAACTTGCTGGGATAACCCTGCTCCTGAGGCTGAGCAAGGAGAGGTGAGCTGTGGGAGGGAGAAGTTCTCTGGGGACCAAAAGTAATGTTCCTTCCTTGGGTGAGAGACTACCAAACCATCACTCTCCAACCCCTACATCAACCTCCAGGTTGTTCCTCAAATCCTGTTACCTACCACACATATGGATCTATGAGTATGCAGGTTCTCACTATTACAGAGCCATCCATCCTATCCCAAAATAAGCATCCTACTGAGCCTCCTTAGAAATTGCAGTGGAGGTGGGGCCTGAAACATGCAGCTAGCAAGGGGTGCTGAAGTCCTTGCTTCTTCCTCATGAAACCAGAATATTCTGCAGCCAAGGGCCTTGGCGTGATGATACCAGGCACTGTCATCCAGATGTAACATGGGATCCAGAGTCTAAGTGCTGCCATTGCATGGGCTGAAGTAAACTACCAGAGGAGACACCAGTTTTTGAGTCTATTATGTTGGCCTGAGGAAAAATCTAGGAAGGACTGAAATTGTTGAATAATCCTAAAGCATCATTCCCCCTGCAGTGTCCAATATATCTCACAGTGCTTTCCCAAGGTAAAATCTAATATATTTACGTGAAGGAATGTGAACTGTGTCTTTGGGAAAAACATACTATACTATCATATCAAGAAAGACTAATAATCACTTATACTCATTATCCCATGAAAAACAGCTACAAAACCCATCCAGCTCTTAAGTCAGGCATTTCATTGAGGGACTTTCCATGTTGTAAGCAACAGGTGGCAATGCAGCTTCCTGGGGCTGATCCAACGCCAGAGGAGAAAATCTGTACATCCCACATCATGAAGCCTGTCCAAAAGCTGGGATGGTTCCTGAGAGTCCTTATGCTGAGCAAAGTGTGGTTTAACCTTCAGTTTTCCCACAAAGGTCATGTTTCATATGGACCCTCTGGCAGGGTGGGCAGGCGTTTCCTGAGGCTGTCCAGCTGCTTGGAGCAGAAGAATGAGCTCTGCCCAGCCCCGCAGCAACCCTGGCTGTCTGAAGGCTTTATGCACTTATTTCCATGGCTATTAATTCTGGCAAGTGGAGGATAGGTGGAAAATCAGCCGTGTGATATTGGACATTGCGATCTTGATATTGTCACTGTGACACAGCTATGTTAATCTTACCTCATCTTTGGATGCTATGCTAGGAGAACTACTCTTTCCCTTCCCATGACCTTATGGAACTCAATTAGCCTCCTACTTTTCATCTACCACGCATGAGATATTTACTGTGTCGTGTCCACTGTTCCATTTCCAGCCTTACCCCACCCCCCCCACGTATGCTGGGGTAATTTATTATTTCCTCAAGCTGTATTTTTGTGTAGCCCATTCCCAAAGCAGTGTTGCTAAAATGAAGAGTATAAATCAATCCCAAAATAACAGGGGTTGTGGGAAAATTTTGCACTGTCAAATTGCTTCTCAGATCTCTCTAATTTCATTTGTCACTAATCCCAACCACATAAATTTTGGAACTTAAAATCTCTGCAGGTGTGTTCTCTGCAGGCAGTTTCCTAGATGCATTTGCTTTATCATCCCCTGCTTTCACTTTGAAAACAAACTTCAGATTTTGGAGGTGGATAGCATTCAGAGGTAAAAGCACAAACTTCTACAGGACAGAATTTGCCATCAAAAGACAGACTCTTTAGGGAAATTTCAGTGAATTACAATTGCAGGAATTACAAGGCAAGCAGAAAAGTGTTGTGACAATTAACTCTTGTAAAATAGCTGTTTGGACAGGCCTGTTTAGTTATGTTGGCAGGAAAGTCAGAGACATGCTAAGCCAGCTTCACTGCAAAGTACAGCAGCTGTCTGCTCACAGCAGGCAGGGCATATGTACATTTTGAAATCTGAACTTCTCCAGTCCCGAAATGCAACATCTCAGACCAACTCCCCCCCCACCCCCAAATCCTCCTGTATCACTTTAAGGCTCAAATGATTAAGCTAATGTTAACCAGATGGGAGCTTTGACACAGACAGGTGAAAACAGAAAATTACAGATGCTAGAGAGAGAAGGGAATTACTGTACCTCAGCAAAAGGCACCCAACTTCCAGTAGCTACTGCCTGCTGCTGCCCTCTGATAACAGTGGCTTCTTGCGTGCTGACCGCTGAGCTACCTTCAATGTCAAACTGAAAAACGCTTCCCTCACTCGAGGCTGTGCTGGAGGAGAAGCATCTCAAAAAGAATAATACAGGAGAAATGAGGGGCCAGGCGGAGATCAAAGCCATTTCCTCCCCTTACATCCAGCAGTGGTCTTCTAGCGTCTCAGTAATTGTTTACCCTCTTCTGCAATCAGCCCCCCTTGGTTTAGTGGTGCCTCAGTTATTTTAACTTTCTTTCAGCATTCAGTTTCCAGATGTGGCACTTCAAGGCAGTCTAACCGGATCCCGATTTAAAAGAGGAAAAAAAAAAAAAAAAGGAAAAGAAGGGAAGAAAAAAAGGCTTTTGCTGCCTCCCTCGTTCTCTCTCCGTGCCTGTGGCTCCTCTTTTTCCCCAGAGGCTCTGGCACAATAACATACAGATGGGCAGTGCTTAAGCAGAGAGTGTCAAACAGAGATTGTATTCCAGGAAAGCACCGCTAGCTCTCCAGCCACCTTATCTCCCCCTGTCAGGATACAGACTGACGCTCCGTTCAGTGCTCTGGCTTCCTTCACATATTCACATCATTCCCTTTTTTACCTTTCTTGTGGAGACCCTCCCACTCAAACTTTACTGTTCAGAAAGTGAGGTCACCCTTTCCTCCCTCTCCACGCCAGCCCCCCACAACTCCATCCCACTGCTCCAATCAAGTCATTGACTCTCCTGACTGTTTATTTTTTAACATCTCAGTTTATTCAGCTGAAAGCAGAAAGGTGCCAAATTTATAAAAAAAAACCCCTGCTAGACTAGCCATTCCTTATGTCATGGGGGAGGGGAGGCTGTGGGCGGGAGGAGAAGAAAGAGGAGGAGGGAGACAGCCTGGCTGTGCCATGGGCTAATAGGGCTAAGTGGTTTCTCTAACACACTTCATTCAGTTCCTTTCCCTCAAGCCCACCTCTCAGCTTCTCGTTGGCTCGTGAAAAAGAATATCGTTCACTGCGATTTTGGAAAATGACTTCATTCCTCAGACTCATGAACTTCTATTTACAAAGACCATCTTGTATTCCTTTTTCAAGAGAAGCTTTGTGAGACCCTGGTAACAAGGCTTGCAGTGTGTATATGAAAGCAAGCTGAATATGTTGCCTACAGCTCACTTCATTTTGTGCCTATGATCTCAAAAAGACAAGACAGTAATCCTTGCTAGGTTTTGGGATGAAGACAGGGTATATTTATACTAATGTGCACTTCTCCAGACAAGGGGTCAGCACCCTGTCCCTCAGTGGTCCTGTGCGCAGGGAGTGGTAGCTCCACTGGCCTGTCAGACTTCATTCTTAAACCTTCACAGAAATTGGCTAACCGCGCTTCATTCTGAGAGTGGATTCCTTCTTCTTTCTTCCCTTTGCCTTTTCTTTCTGGTTGAAGGTATTATGAACCAAGGAAGCAGCCAGTAAACATTTCAGGGTGAAATAAAGGGTTTTGAGGATCTGTTAACTTTCACACACCTGTAGGGACAGATTTGGGCCCATAAATGCTTTACAGAGGGACATAAGGAAGTTCACCGTGAAGAAACTGCCTGATTCAGAAATGGTGTAGGCAGGCAAGGCCACTCAGACTTGTGGGACAAAATATTCCCCCAGAAGAGAAGAAAATGCTGTGTGACACAACTCTATGAGGTTCAGGACCAAGGTTAGGTGGAGGAAGTAAAAGATATAAATGACAGGTGAGGGTTATTCTATCCTGAGAGGAATAGAGGCATCTCCCTGTTGGCTGAACCTGATACGATGACTAGCACACAGCCAGCCCTGAGCCTGAGGGTGATACGTCATGGCTGCCAGGACTTTTCTAATTCTTTCTAGTAATGGCAGTCCTGGAAATGGCCTGTAACAGCTCTGAAGGCTCAGGAAGCAGAAGACCAGGGAGGCACCAGGCAGGGTCTTCATGGGCATCCCATTAGGCTACAGGGACAGCCTCGAGGTGTAAAGGTAATAAAGCAGGGCCAAAAAAGAGAACAAAACACCTTGACAGTAAGTGATAGAATCATAATTCCCATGGTGGCAGTGGTGATTTTTAACTACCCAGTGAATTGTGCAACAAATTACCGTAATAGGTGTGAGAAATTTTTTTGGATTTTTTTTGGCTGTTTTTTGAAAAACCAGTCAATCTTCTATCAATCTTCTATGTCTGCTCCCAGGCATTTGGCAGCAGGCTGGCCAGCTTGATAAGGCAAGCTTTAAACTGAAAGACCTGGGGGATGGTGTCCAAAGAGGCAGTACTCACAGCATCACATCCAGGTGGGAATAAGCATGCCAGCCACAGCAGCAGCAGATGTTCCTTTGCTGCCTCTCGATGAGGCAGCAAAGGAGAATCAGAAGAGAACCAGAAGGCCAACCACCTGAAGGGTGTGTATGTCTCTTGTACCCCTCCTGGGAAACTGGCATGCTCCATTGCTCCTCAGAAATGCCTGTGCACCAAGGCACGCAGCACGGGGTGTAAACACGAGGAATTGGAGGTCTGTGAGCATTCTCAGGGCCATAACTTCATTGCAGTTAGAGACATGGTGGGGTAGCTCGCATGACTGGAATGCTGTCATGGCTGTCCATGTGTTTTAAAGAAAGATAGGCCAGCAAGGTGAGGTGGTGGTGGTGCTGTTTATGTGAGAGAGCAAATTGAATAGATGGAGCTCTGCCTTGGATTGGAGGAAGAATGAATCAGGAGCTCATGAGTAAGAATTACTTGGGTGGCAATGTTGTGGGTGTATACTTAGAGGCCTGGTCATGAAGAAGCATCATAGGTCTTGCTCAGTGCAGACAACTGACCCTCTGCACCCTACACATTCCATTGAGGGACTTCCTTCAAGTGTTTATCTGCCACACCAGAGTAAGAAATACCTCACCAGAGGTATTTCATACTTCACCTGAGTTAGAAATGTCACTAAGGATGCTAAGAGTACAAGCACTTCAAGTAAAGCCTGAGATTTTTTGCAAATATGTAGCAAGCAACCAAATGAAATTCAGAGTTATGATGAAGGTATCTCACCTATTAGGTTATTAATAACACAAAATGCCTGAAACAGGTTTACACAAAACAGAAAACATTATTCTTGAAATGGGCAAAAGTTATCAAGTGAAAGAACATCCCTACCCATCATATTTCTTTATTTAAAATCGGAACAAACATAATCATATCCCTATAAAAGAGTTCACCATGCTAATTTACAGCAGTTTGAGAGAAGAAATGTTGTAATTATTCTCAGGATAAAAGTCCTAAGAGAAGGAAGATGTCTGCTTAGTATCTTTGTAAAATCCTAGACTGGCCTAAGGCATTAAAAATGTCATGCTGTGATTCTGTATAACAAAAAAAATACAGATAACTTCAAATGATAGAATTATTAAGTAATGAATAATTTATTCTAAAGAAATACAAAAAATAGAACACAGCTCAGAAGATCTGTCTCCTCAAATATATTAGTCCCACACAAGAAAAAATATGGCCAAAATCTTTTGAGCAGAAAATACTATGTTTCCCTAAACATCATTATACAGTGCAATAGCTTGCTAAAAACCAACTGCTTACAAAAAGCAGTTTTCTGCAATTAATTTTAAATACTTTAAAAGACTGTATTCCTCTTCAAAAAGTGCAGATTTGTGTAAAAAATTGAAAAACATTTAAAAGGATGCATAAAGTGCTTATGAAAGATAAACCTTTAAAAATAAATTTATGCTGTGACAGACTTCCAGTTTCTTTATCTTTGGCAGAGATTATGCAGTTGTGTTATGTAAGCAGTCTGAGATTTGGAACAGGACTTCTTCAATATGGCAGGGTGCAGAAACAGGGTTTCTCCTCCTGTTTTCACTGTATCATCTTCTGTTCTTTTTACGAGTTCTTTCCCCAGTCCTTAACATTTGGTTTTGATTCACTGTGATAGACTGTAGGACTGGTGAAAGACAAAAGGAAGAATCCAGTGGAAGGCTTATTACAAATAACATATTCCAAATTAACCAATCTCAATCTTTTCTGTGTGGGCCACTGGTGGTTTGTCAGTTCCCAGTGGGACATCTGCAAGCAGCCTGTCAAGCTCTAGTTCCAAATGTTACCAGCTGAACATTTGATAATGTTGCATGGTGGTCCAATGGCAATGTTCACAGTTGACCAACATTTGCCATCCAAAATATTTTGGAACCAGTGTTCAAAGTACCTTTGTAAAGGTTAGAAGATGTTGGCAGCATATCTATATATCATCAAACGAATTATCTACAGTCAGAAACCTGGGGCAATCGAGGGGCATCAAGCAAGAATTTGTCCATCACAATTTGTGCCAGAGACAGATGCTAAGCGAATTGTAGCTATGCAAAAAAAGAAATAATCACTTTTTGAAACTTATTTAGTGTGTTTTGGATTGTGTCATACTAGGAGAAGTCTCAGTTTGCAGGTTGAAGGTAGAATTTATGCTGTAGGCTTCAAGGATGTCATACTGTCAAGACTTCAAGTTGTACACTTGGTGCAGGGAGACGTAAGCATGTTCTTTGTTTCTTTGCCAACTATTTAAGGGCATCAACTAATTATTTTCCCACATGAAGACACTTAAAAGCCAACAGCCCTCATTCCTCATGTTATTAGTTACTGGCAACACTGAGATCTGGCTCATTGCACGTTGTTTGCAACCAACCTCATAGTGTTTCTGTGCCATGACACTTGTCACTGCCCAATTGCTCCACTGTAAAACTCTTCAATCATGCCAAAATCTTGCAAATCTGGTGGAAATGTAGTACTAAATTTCTTAGTACTATGGTATTAAAGGCAACATCATTTACCAAGAAAGATGTCTGAAAGTTTCCACCTCCACAGTGTAACAGGGAAAGAGCTGCCTCTCTGTCTTGTTCTGCCTTGTCCTTGGGAACTGTATGGACTCTGCAAGATTAGGAAAGAACCACAACATATGTGATACTGGATAACTTGAAAAATCTAACCTACACTAGTTGCTAGAAATCAGTCAGGTTTAGGGTAGTGTTTTCCCAATCCAGTGTCCTCTCCCCAGAGGTAACCAATAAGTAATAATAACATTTTCACAGTTTTTCAATATGGAAGTCATTTAGTACTTCTGGTCATTTTTAACAGTCTTATCTAAACTTCCTGGTACTCTTGCTTTATCATTATTCCTGTTGAATGGCCTGAACTGTAGATGTGCTCTACTACTATTAATGATAATATCTACTTAATTCCTTATGGATTCTAATATTCTGTATTCTTCTGAGACAGATTTTCGAGCAAATTGCCTAGAGGTGAGTAAGAGGTGTTAGCCTAACTTCAACTGTAAAAGGGAGTATGAGAAAAGAAACCACCATCATATGTAGAGTTGCATAAATAGCAAAGACTCTCAGAAGTTAAAAAGTGAATTAGAAGAGGTGGGGTTGCTGAGGTGAAGGTGGTATTTGCAGGGATGGAAGCCGTGCTTCTTGTCTTTTGAGGATAAACTGTTGAATCTTTTAATTTCCTGTTACAATCTTGTAGTGGCAAGAGAACCACTGTAATATTACAATCATTCAGTTTCTTGTGAGCCAGTGTTTTGCTTTGACATTTTGGCTTGCATATCCAGAACCTAATATTTCCAGATGCTCTCTCATATAAGTTCTGGGTACGTCTGCTTATCTGTTAAGACAAAATTAACGAAGACAAAACAATTCAGTCTGTTATACCCAGTAAAGTGATGCCTTTGGTAGAGCAAACCAAAATGTTATATGAGAATTTTTTTTAAAAAAGGTATTTTTACAATAGAATTGTCCCTAATTTTATCAAATATGCTTGTAGGTTTGTATGAGTCTGGAGGGAAATTTGATTAGGAGGAATACGACAAGTATGTTTTGCTTGTAGATAATGACAGTGGTTAGTATCAGTATCAGTATATGCATTGATGGAGAAAGAGGTGACATTTTAGCATAGCTTGTAGTTTATTTGAGTTGTTGACAGATTTTATAGATAAAAGCAATGCATCACATCATACAGAAGAGAATAGGTGATACTGACTGACAATGATCCCACTAAGATAAATTGTTCTCCTGAAGTTAGGACCTGTCCCAAACTCAGATTTCCTTATATTTTTTTTCTTTTGCTCTTTGCCTTGTAAATCTTCTCCAAATCTCCAGGAAGGTACTTCTTAACTTGTTAGTTCTTCATGATGCCATTCATTACTGCCTCTGAAAATTTATTGAAGAGTCCCCAAATCTACAGCAGTTCCTCTGTGAGGTTGCTCTTAGTTGAATGGTTCCTCCTGTTGACTGTATCTTGTCTCCTTCACTGAAACGCTGGACACAAGGGGCTAGCTGCTCTTCCTGGTCAAGACAGGAAGGGTTTACTCTAACAACAACAAGACCAAAGAAGATTAAAGCAAAAAACCCTACTTACTTTATTTCTTAGCAGATATTCTCAACTTGTTTCTGGTACTCATTCTCTGATTAACTGACATACTGCACTCCTCCACAGTGCAGTGTTTCCCCATGCATTATGCTTTCATCTAAACTGGCCTTTTTCTTCTCTGTCTGGAGTCTTAAGACATTTCCCTTTCTCTCACAAATTGTTTGTCTAATTCAAGCTGCATATCGCTACTTTTTTTTTTTTTTTTTTAATTCATTCTCCCTCCTGGGAAGCTTCCCCACCCTTCCTCGTCAGTTGTTTGATCATAATAATGGAACATTGGCAAAAGAAAATGAGTTGCATAAAAAATCCACACTGAACTTTACAACCCCTGTAAAAGTGCCCATAAAGCAGCTTTCCAAAACTGAAAAAAAAAAGGCCCCACCCAAAAGCCCAGATCTTGGAAAACTGGCTAGCAACTTTCCCAAAACCAACACAGTACATATTCTGGCTCACTGCCAAAATACTTCCCATGGATCCTCCTGGGTCAGTACAAAGAAGAAATTGTCTCAGATCCCTTCAAGTTTATCCTCTGTCCTCTAAGGATATGCTGGTGGCCAAAAAGGAGTATGTCGCCAGCAGCTGACATAAAAAAATATGATCCAACAGAGAACTGAAGCAATACTGAGATCACCAGCAGTTTAACTAGAGCAGCAAAGCTCTTGGTGTAGCTTGTTTTCTGGTGAGTTTGGTGGGTTTTGAAGCCTCCTCAAAACTCTGAACTTGCCCTGACATGTCCCTTTGTGCTAGATGTAGCAGCAAGATAATGGACTTGTAAGAACATTCTTTTCCCACCCGGCACGTCCCATAGGAGGGCATCCCAATACCAGCCAGCTTGTGTGCTCAGTCATTCCCTTTTTAAGCATTGCACCAGTTTAAAAATTGCTCTGTGCCAGCAGTGCTTGAAAACCAGCCTTAGTTACCTTGCATAGCAAACCCAAAATGCTGTCAAAAACTTTTCTACTGCGATGGGAAAAGGAAGTGTTTCCCTATAACACAAACAGTTCAGCAAGGCAGATCCAGACTTATATGTCTTGATTATTGTGTCACACCTATTACCCATCAGTATGATCTGACAGGGATATTTTCAAATCCTTGGTTTCTCTAGTTCTGATTTTTTTGTTTAAGTGGACCCGTGAAGGTGCTTTGCCTTAGATTATTGGGTTTGGATGCTAAAATTACTTCCCTTAAATGGCCCAGTAAACAAGAAAGAGGAATAAATTTTGATTGCACTCTGCCACCTGTACTCCTGACAGCTTAATTTGTAAATGTCAAGGCTGCAGGCACTAAATGAATGCTCATGAGAGTCTTGACTATCTGATGACGGGCACTGGCTACTATGATGCAATTAGCTGAGCTCATCGATTATGATGGACAGCTGGAGCTCTCTGAGTTTTTCTGAAAGAGCTTAATCAAAGGCATCAGAATAATAGAAGCTCTCTACATGAGAAAAGCAATGAACTAAGGCAGTTAATTAGATTTTTTTTTAATTGTTGTGTTTATTATACTTCCCATTTGGCCTTGACATTTAAGTCTCAACCACAAGTGAACATAACTGTACTGCTGATTTCACTGCAATCAAAACCAGTTTTAGTTTGCATAATAAGCTGAAAGTATTTGTTTGAAACTAAGACCTATAATAAAACCCCCCAAAAATTCTCACACAATTTTGCAGGAATTTCATATTTTCTCTTTAAAGCAAGGGTAATGAAAGTTATGTACAGTAAACACTGTTTTTCAGATTTTTTAAAGAACTTTTTTGTATTTTATTGTTATTTTCACCCTGGCCAACTCATGGATTCAATAGAACAACAAAACAATTCCCTCTGACAAGAGGCACAATACCGGCTCACCCAAATTGTCTTTTAGGAACAGAGCTGGCTGAGCAGCTGTCCCCGGTCCCACTGCCAGGAAATGCTGACACCAACAGCTACACCATTTCAGCTGCTAACTGGCTCCATAGCAAGTTTTGATGGCTAATGAATTGCTTAAGTGCTACCCAGATCTGTCCAGATCTGAGGAAAAAGAACAGCAGCTTTGGGATGTTGGCTGTTTTGAGAGAGACCCAGCGCCACAGAAAGTTCCTTTGAAATGTGTGGGTCACACTCTGTCTGTAGTGACTTTACTTGATGCCATAACACAAATCAACCACGCCATGTTTTCTGCTAAAAGCAGAATGAAAAAGAGTTTAGGTGGCACCAGCACCTTTCAGCTGGCACAGAGTGTTTTGCTATGACAGCAGCCAGCCACGATGGAGCCAACAGACAGAGCAGTGTGCATGCATGTTGAAAATTGGCTGATTTAGTTGCTTACCCACACATACAAACGAATCCTGCTAGCTCCCTAATTGCCAAGCTATTAGCTATGCAGTCAGGCAGTTCCAAGATTAAGCAAGTCCCTTCAGTTTTAGACACTTGCTTTCATAGCTGTGAGGACATCCATGTTGCTTTGTCCATTTTCATTAAGCTGTCAGAGATCTGAATGTGTACGCATGTGTACAGGCATTGTGTAAATATCCGAGCAGATCAGTGCTGAGAGGGAACTGCCCTTAGGTACACAGGCTGTGTGCATTACCAGGGGCAGCTGATTCTCCTCTGGTGTCTTAGGCAGACTTTATCCATAACAGGAAAGGTCATTTGCCTTTCAGAAGAATCAGATGCTTTACTTGGTGGCTTTTTCTAAGCAGCAGAAAGTAATTAACTTAAACCAGGATGATCACAAATGTGATGTAGTGAGTTTTAAAGGCAAATCTGCTACACAGTGATGAAGGTACAAGCTCTTGCTTTTGAGGAAAACTGCCCTTTTGATGTCTCTTCAATTGTGCATTGGAAGTTTAGGCCTGCTGGGAAGGTCTCATAGCTAGATACCTGACATTTTATGAAACACTGGACTGTTTAGATACCTTTGAAAATATTTCTTCAGATTTCTCTAAGCTTTGCACTGAGCTCAAGTGATTCTCCTGGACTGGGCTGACAACACCTTTTCGAGAAACTGCTCTTCAAAATTAAAGTGAAGGATGTGACAAGATCTGATTTCTGAGCTGCAAGTGTTTAACAACCCTAATAAATGGGTCATCCTTGTCTGTACTGGGTTTGTACTGTGATCCCATCTGTAACTGCAGGCTATCAGGCCAGCTGGAATAGCAGCCTTTAACCTATGATGAGTGTGGATGGATGCCACTTGCATTTCATTTTCAGTGCTCACGTTCTGCTCCCCACAGAGCTCTTTGCCATGTGCTGTGTGAACAGAGCAATCCAGTCAAACTACCATCTGTAGTGTGGAAGCAGTCAGGGGCAGAAGACTCACCTACACAGAATCAAGTGACTTCACCAGTGATTCAATCCTACACCACAAGGTATAGCCAGAATTTTCAGGTTCTATACTGATTTTAAAAGCAGCACCAGTAGATGTGTCCTAGTCCTCCTGATTCAGTCTACTGGATCATTCCATCATACATTCTGTGTCTCCATAACATCAGCCATTATCCTCATAATTGATGGGAAGTTCAAATGAGGCTTGTGTAGCCAGTATCATTCTGATAACCCCTGACAAAGCTACAGAATACAAAACAATATACATTTTTGCTTATGACTAATCTAATACACTTGTCAAAATTCCTAGTATGGAGACAATAGCACTTTGAACTAGCACTTTGATGCCATTCCCATTGTGGTTTTCACAGAAACCAACACTTTCTTTAGTGACTGTCATTAGTTTCCATAGCTGAGAAATTACTTCTAGCTGCCAAAAATGTTTTCTTCATTATCATTTTATTCTTACTTGCAGGTGCAAAAAGCTGTCTCTAAGCATCCATTTCCTATTCTGCTTTTATTTAGTTGACGAGCACAGGTAGAATTTTAGATTGCTTTCTGTTTCTGTGACAATCTCTCATGATCTTTTTCTAGCTCCAGATCTTTTCAGGGTTTGCAAGTGCTTGAACCAGACAATACAGTGGTTTCTTAAATTTTACTGGTGTGACAGGAATAGTCATGGCTGCTGCAGTGGCTGCACTTGTTTTATCCATAGCAGCCAACATCACACTTGGCTACTTTGGAAATGGACTCTGTGTTTTCATTCAAATCCTATCACTTCCATGAAAGACTGGATTGTTCATGCAGGTCATCAAATTTAAAAAAGGAAATTTCCCTTTTTGATTGCATTTGCAGAAAGGCAAAAATGTTGCTGTGGACCTCATACTGTGATTTCTCAGTGCTTGCAGGGACAGAGCTAGTTTTCCTGTAGATCAAATCAAGATATCTAGAAGTCTTTTGTTTTCCAGTTTGAGACACTCTAGCCTGAGTCCTCTCTTAGAGCAGTTGATTTTAACATTGTTCATCATACAAGATATCCTTTCCTTTTTGATTCTTTACCTTCTTCTATGTCAGTGGTTCACACCCTCTTCTGGATCACCATGTGACTACTTTGATCTGAGGATGTTATTCTGTGCTTAGAACTCCCTAGGTTAGCTTTCTTTGATGCAGCAAACCCAAAGAGTTTAAAAAAAGATTTTAAGAGCAGGAAATTTTGACTGCTATTATCTGGCATGAGATGTCCAATTTTTGGGGTTGCATTTTGAGGCTACATGCTTTAGGCTAGATTTCACAGTTTTTGGACTTGCGCATTAGCACTGAAAGTTCAGCTCTGGAACCTCTGTCTTGTTGCCCACCTGTAGTTGGTTAATGGTGAATTTAGGCTTACCTGGGCTCGCTTGTGGTAACCTAAAGTTATTGCTCTCAACAGCAGAGAAAACAGCAAGCAAAATACAAGCAGTTGGGTTTTAAACTTTCATTACAAATTTGCCATGCAGTTTTAATAGTTCTATCAGGACTAGAAAATTGGGTCCTGAAAGGAAAAGAAGAATCTTTCCATAGGTTTCCTTAGAACTTCTTAAAAAATGATTTATAGAATAGTTCTTTTATAGAATTATGTGTGATAATAAAAGCCCCAAAAACTGTTGAAAACAAAAGGAAATTGCTCTGGCAGGTCTTTTCATGAGTAGTTTCTGAACAAATTTGCTACATATTTACATCGGTCTGCTGAGAATTTCATGGTGTTTTAGTCCAGTAGAACTGTTCAACATGAACGTGATAAGCAGAATACACTGAATGCAGTCATCAAACGTCAATTTAGTCAGATTCTTACTGTGCTGCTCTCACTCTTCTACATAACTGCCTTTAAGCCTTATTTTCAAAGTCTCTGAGAATTTATGCTGATCTAAATACATGTGCTAGCGCTAGCCTTTTTCTGATGCTGTCGTGAGCCAGTTCAGGGAGCTGAAAAGGAAAGAAGACTAACCCTGCAAAGCATAGCAAATTGTCTTCAGTTCGTGTGGCTCCCTGAACTTGGTTGCTAAGAGATCAACAAGCACTACTGCTAGTGCAAGTTTAATGAATAGTCTAAGAAAAAAAAGCTATATTTCAGAAGCAGGGAATCCTAAATCTTACCTGATTCCTGGCTTCTAAATGAAGGGATCGTTCAGAAACATGGGTCAGGATTCATCAATTTCTTTACTCAAATAACTTGCTTGTCTTTTTCCCAAATGCAGAGTTTGTTGGGCCTCATTAAGGCACACTTTGATGAAATAAAATGCAAACCAAATAGCTGAACTGACTTAATGGATAACCACATGTCAGTAAGAAAATGCAAGTAAAATGTTTGAAAATATAACAAGACTGCAATCTTTTAACCAGGTCATGTGGGTCATTTAATAGTTCTGCCAAATGAACAGAGAAGGTGATATCTTGACCCTGCTGGAATCCATAGGGATTTTTCGATTTACTCGAACCAGGATTTGACTGCAAATGTTTTTTCTTACAACATAAAGCAGAAGACCAAAATTTACTCTCTCTGCATTTAGAGTGGCCGCATAGTTGAATATACAAATATATCTGTATAAAAGGGGCTCACAAATGCAGAGAAAAATTGGATTTAAAAAAACCCAAAAAACCCTTTAGAATCAAATAGAAGACATTAAATATATATATGTTCTTCATTGCTACATGTAGTCCAAGAAAACAATTGAGGTTTAGGAGGTAGTGAATGCTTTGGGAACTACTCATTTAACCTTAATAGTTCCTAATAAATTAATTTTAATAAAAGTTACCCCTTACCTGCTAAAAGAATTGTCTGTATGAGTGAAAGACTTTACCAGATGATTTCCTGGGATACAATACAATTCAGATGATTAAGCTTGGAATTTGCATTCCTGTATTCTTACGTTTATTTGAAAAAATCACTGAAAGATTCAAAAATGTGTAACGAGATTACAAGGCAACAGACAATATCTACTGTCTGACAGAGGCAGTTCAGATATTGAGGCTGATCCCTTTCTCTGATAGAACATTGTCAAGGTCAGGCTATTAGTCTGACACAGCATTGATTGTTTGGGTAGAGGAAAAACAACCTTTTCAACACAGCTATGTCAATTTGAATATGAGTAATGTTTCTCAGCACTTAATCTGGGAAAAATTCTCAAAGGTCAAAGCTTCAATGTGGAATAAAAGAGGAAGATTCAGAGCAGTTTGGCAGTCAAGACTGAAAGCCAGAGCAAAACTGAGCCTTACCAAATGTGATTGATTCTATTAAAAAGAAAAACAACAGAAAGAAAAGAAAAAGATGGTTTTAAACACTGGCTGTATTTAGCAGAGTGTATTGTTGGTGTTCACCCTGTATTAATCCACTGCAGAGACTGTGCCAATACCCAACACTGCTGTTTTAAAGAGCCTAGTGTTTGGCAGCTGTTTTTCTTGTACAGAATCATGGAGAAGTGGGATTACATCTTTTGCACACCCCCCACCAAATGCATTCATTTCCTTTCAGCAGTATTTCAACTTAATTCTCTTACAAAAGGAAGAAGTGGAAATGAGGAGGAGGAAGAAGAAGAAGAAGAAGAGGAAAATGTCAACACGTAAAAATGCTATGGGTTTAATTTGGTCTAGAAAGAGACTTCACATGTCTGGAAGCACAATGGCTCTTTCAGGGCCAAAATTATCCTTGTATGATGACCTTTGAAACAATCGCCAAAGTTTTTTGAGAGGGATCATGTCATGGCTTAGAATTGGAATGCATTTTCAAGTGCAGTGACAGCTTCATTGTTAGCTTTTTCCTGCTACTTCCCTCTGGCTCCTGATGAATTCAGAGAAAGTAAGTATGACATGAAACTGGAATTTTCCACCATTTAGTGAAGGTCTCCTACTCAATGGCCATCATCAAATGTAATGGGATCCTGGGAGATGGGACTTCACTGCAGTCACTGGAGCCGAGTACTTTTCAGCAGTAATGAGCAGCAGTAACTGACTGGAAACACCTTTCCTACATCTCTCGAGCAAAAATAATTCCATCACACATCCTGAATCATGGGTAAAACAAAGATTCACATAGATACCAGCACATTAAAATAATCTGTAAGTGATTTTGCTGAAGGTAATGTAAATATTTTTGACCTCCAAGAAGAAGGAATTCCAAACTGACTTTTAGGTACCGACTGTAGTTTGCCTCTTTATTGTCTCTCCTTGTCAAATGTCTCTTAATATCCTTTACAAGATCCTCCTTTCAAATGGTGTGAAGTAAGAAGAGCAAAATGAGGAAAGTGTTGACAACTATCTTCTTAATTATTTACTTTGCATTCTGTGGGAGAGAAAAACCAATATAAACTTGTAGTATTCTCTAATATGTTTGTTTATATATATTAATAAAAGATAAAGGGGGTTGTTTTGCCATGTAAGAAGCCAACTTTGGAATCTTTGGACCCAAATATACTGACTCTAGGCATCTTTTGACTAGATGTTTGCTAGAATACTGTGTTTCATTCCTGAGGTAAAGAGACAGGAAAGGGAATAAGCTCACACACATACAAAGGTAGCATGGACTCAGAAGTTTATTTCCTTGTGTAATGCTGATGTCATTGTTTTGTCTAATGCTGATAGTGAAAAGTTCTAGCAGCATCAGGAATTTGGTATAGGATATTTTGTGTTTACTCTTAGAATGGAAATTACATCCATTTTAGACTTCATCCAGAATGGCCCCATGGCTACTGATTACCTTTAACAGGCAAGTTTCCCTGATTTTGTGTGCTGAGTCTGCCTAAAACACAAAACTGGGCTGCATATTTAAAAAAAGATTTTTATTTGGAGACAGCAGCAGCACAGCACCACCTTCAAAAAAACTCCTGTCATAAATGAAGTCTGTATAAAGTGCTTTTCTCTTCAGTTTCCTTGGCTAAAGACTACTTCCTGCATGGCCATGAAATACTTGGAGGCTGAATCACTTAACCAGCACACTGCTGCCTCTGTAACATTTTCTCAATTGGACAAATGCATGAGGATGAACCCTGAGCATCTGCATTTTCCCTTGTTCCCCCAAAGGCAGTGACAAAGGTATTCTCACACTAAATGTATGTCTCCCTTTTTTAGGTGAGTGGACATTATGTAGGCTCTTCCCTTCTCTTTCTATATATAAAGTTCCTTGCTCATTTGGCAGGTATTCAGACCCCAGAGATTATGTGCACAGAGACTTCATTAGCTTCACGCAACAGGGAGACTTCAGCACTGAGATGCCTTTCTGCTCCCAGAGGAAGGGCTGCCTGCCTCTGCAGGGCATGGGGAAGAGCCATGAAGGGGATGGGCAGAGGTCAGACCCGGGCGGGCAAAGGGAACATTCCTTTTGTGGATGTGATGTGCTCCTAGTCAAAGGGCAAATACTTTCCAATTTGAAAGCTTCCACTTTGTGCTTTTGCTTGTATTTTGACTACCAAGAAGTATATTATAGTGTTCAAAGATTGTACTGGTCCTGCAGGTGTGCTTGCAGGTGGCTGCTGGGAGGTGCCCAAGGTGCCTGTGCTCAGGTGAGGTGTTTGTGCTGCAAAGGTAATTTGGTAGCGCAATAGCCAGGGTGAATGACTGGCCAAGGATGCTGCTGCTGCTGCTTGGGTCACAGCACCATGCAGCAGCCTTGGAAACACCCTGCTCCGTCCCTGTGACAAACATACCTCTGAGAATGATCACCAGGATACCTTCCCTTCATTCCTGCTGGGTGTATGCAGACAAGCTGACCCTGCCACCACACCAGACAGCCCAAGAGGACATCAGCACCCAGGGCTCAGTCGTGCTGTGTGGCAGCCAGATGTTAGACATCCTGAGCTCTGACACCGAGGGGTGGGTATGCACAGATGTGGAACCAAACAGATTCTGTCCTTGAATGTCTCAGAAACTCTCTATTTAGTACTTGAAAAGAAATGTAGTACGCTGTTTTTTAGCAATTTATTTATTACTTGGGAAACTCTTTGGAAAGTACAAACTAAGCTTAAGTACAATGATACTGCTGAGGAATAGCCCTTACTCTGTGTATGAGCATTCTGAAGCAGTTGGAGGCAGTTGATTCTGAACTGGTAGTGTTATTGTCATAACTGGTCAGCATTTCCGGTCTACTGATCTGCAAGGGAAATTCAAGACTTGGAGAGAAAAGCTCTATGAGACACTATAGCTGACTTGTTTGTTCTTCAGACTTCCCCCATCATTATTTATTTTGTTATAAAGTCTAGAAAGGCGCTTTGGGGACTTTATGTATTTACATTCTGTTGAGGAAAGCAAGTGCTCAATGGATCAGACAATATCAATGTTGCAATGAAATGAATATTGTGAAGCATTTTGTGTGCCTTTCAACTCTAAAATTTGCAGTAATTGTTTAGTGATGATAATTCAAGTTGCACAGAAGTCAAAAGCTATAAAGAGATTGATTTCAGACAGGAAGAGAGGAATAGAAATAGGATCTGCATTAAGCTGTGAGCATTTCAAGTTGCAGTTTGAATTTACCTTGTCCAGGTTTGGAGGCAGATTTGAGAAGAGATTTTTAGTTTTATTACTTCTGGAGAAAAAGATCAAAGAATATTAGTGAGAGAAAAAAACCAAACCCCAATGTCTGAAAAAACATCTCCTTGACTTTTCTATCAGTATATACAACCATTTTGCCTGAGAAACAAAAGTGATAAAACAGAGAAGAGGAAACTTGATGGAAGAGAAGTGAAAGGATTTGAGAGGAAAGATGGAGATGTTGTTAGTGAATGAGGTTGTTTCTGTTTTAGTCCTTTCTGATTTTGTGTGCCTTCAGATGAGTTATATCAGTTGTGTCTTTTGTCCTTTTTAGTGCAGTAACATTTCTTTGAGGATTGCAAGTATTCGTGGATTGAAATGAATTATGCCTTAGGCTGGGAAACCTGTATGGCTCTTACCTTGGGGATAGCAGGGTCCTTCCCTGGCAGAACTGATAACTCAGTGAAGTCTTTCTCAGTTTTATTTCCCTCTTGTGTTTAGCATAGCTAGTACACATACAAGCAGCAAGTTCACAGGCCCAAACACTGGATTTTCCTGTCTGCACCCAAGCTTGCACAGATGGCCACGTGACAACTTGAGCCCCCAAAGGAACTATCAAGGCAAGCTATAAGTCCTCTACAAGGTGATGACTTATTTCTATTTTCCAGTGTATTGCAAGAAAATATGCTCATCTTGCTAATAGTATATTGATAATAAATTAGTCTGTTCTTGTTTTGTTTGATATTGTTCCCTTAAACCAGACAGTCACATGTGCATGCCTGTGCTACAAAATAATCTGTTGCCTATAGTCTATCCTCAGCTTCTAAATGGCGCTGGAGGTGTTAGCACTGAAAAATGTCAGCTTTTTCATATGGATTTGGTCAGATTCCACTGCCAACACCTCTGGATTCTGGGAAGCAGGTTTCTCCTGCATGGATCTGATGACCTCTAAGCTCTTTCCTCAGCTAGGAAATCTTTTTACCAATTCTTCCCATGGACTTCCACCTTTCCCTGTAAACTGGTGTGATCTACAGAATAAGACATTTTTTTCTGGCTTTTCCTGTAGTATTGTTTATGGTGCAGAGAGAAAGGAAACACACCTTTCAGCTTGACCCTGCTCCTGAAGTCTGTCACTCAAACCTCCATCAGCATCAAGCGAAGCTGAGCTCCTCAGGGAACTGCAAGAAGATGGGATTGCAGCTTATTGTCTGGAAAACAGCTTAGCACTGAAAGACCTTGGGGTTCTGGTATAAAAAAAAATTGAGCATGAGTCAGTCTTTGCAGCAATTAAGGCTCTCTGAATTTTGGGCTACATTACCACAGATTTTAGATTGACTGGAATAACTGCTATCGCTTCTTCACTGTTTGACTCAGTCTTTTTTTTTAAGGAAATTTAAATATGATTTTAAGTACAGTCCTAGTAGGTTAGTGGTTGTAACAGGTGCAGAACAGCAAGAAAGAATTACATTTAAGTCAATATTTCCTTCCACTGTCCCTCTTGATGGGAGGTGTCAGGGTGACAGCTTGTCCTCCTCTCTTCTGAACAGCAACACCCTCTTGATTCAGGGCATCACCCACTCAGAGGTAAGTTCTTGTCCTCTGCTGCATTACATGCATTTATTTTGCAAAAAGCAGAAGTCTCTGCCACTGGTGAGGTACAAGTCTAAGAAGAGGGACAAAGATAGACATCACCTTTTAAATTTAAGCTTGTGTACCATTAAGTGATATTTTCCCTGCGAAGCAAGTGTCTATTGCTGCTTGGCCCAGAGAACCTCCAGCTGAGGTTGTTGGACAAAGAAAGAGAAATGTATAGATGGGGAAGCAGATGGCAGAAGGAAAATTAGTGAACAATAACATAAACGTGTTTTCACACGATTGCCAACACTAAGTCACCTCAGATGCTTACATCCACACCTTTGTGGTGCAGAATTAACTTGATTTATTTTTGAAATGCAGTGAGTAACATGTAAAAATGGGATTACATGAACCTTTCACAGGAAGACAAAATTTCAGAAAGTGATGGCATTACGGTATGTTTCCACAAGTTTGACATAACTCAGAAATTAAGGAGAAGGTTGTCAAAATAACTTCCAAAAATGTCAGGGAGGCAATTTTCTGAAGCTTTATAAAAAATTATGACATTTTTTCTTTCAGAATCAGACTGGTACTGCTAGCTGCCTTAAATTGTACTTTATTCTCAACCCTGAAAAATTTTGCCTGGACTCAACTATTGATTTCAATACCACTATTAAAAAATAAGAAGAGAAGGATATATATTAAAATCTTCAGTATCAAGGTCTTATTTTGCTGAATTTTTATTGCCCCAGGTGAAATATATGAGAGATAGGGACACCATTAAACATGATTTGATTATATTTTTTTAGAGATTCATCCTTTCAGTAAATTGTTAATTTGTAAAAGAAATGAGCATCATCTGCTCTTTGTTTATTTGTGCTGATGCTTTAGAGCAACAATGAAAGTTACTCAAATAAAACATTGCCCCTAAAATAACAGTCAAAATGACATTTTCTCTACACAGTTCTTTTTACGATATTTTACAGCAGGAAACTATTCCACTGACATTATCACTTCAATTAGGCAAGCCTGCTGTGCTGTTGGTAATTGCGAAGTGGATTATTGTACCAACACAAAGAAAGCTTTTCTCCAACATGTGTATGAAAGCATTGAGGGTGGGGAAATTATGCTCTCAGTTTGGCTTTTCAGAGTTTATTAATGTTATATTTCAGAAGTAATGGGATATTCAGTCTATGCTCAAGTGCCAGGATAAGCTGAGGAAGAATGACTACAGGACACATAAGCAGAACAGCAGCATACTCTATTTTAGGAATCCATTCTGGATTCTAATGTGAGCAGAAAATTAAATGGCTGCCTGAGAGTGTCTGGTCATAATGTACAGCATTCAGCCCTAGCAGCAATAAATATTCACTGTCCTAGACAGTAAAAGTGGCATTAACATATTTGTATTGGACCGGTAACCATTATAGTAATATAATCATATTAATAATGAGAATGAATGATCTATCTCCAGAGGCTAGGTCCATGCCCTGTTTGCTTTACTGGTACAGATGAGTCCCTGGGGATTTGTGTGCTTGGACTTAGACTTGTCTTTGTGCCAGCTCTGTGTGCACTAATCCCATGCTGCCTGCTCTGGGAAGGAGCCCTTGTCAAATCCCTTTGCATTCAGGCTCAACATGGCACAATCCAATGCAAATGTTGTGCCTGCAGGACATTTGAAATGAAGCCACTGTCTGTGTGTGCCCAGACTCCCTGGTAAGAGAATTTATCTTTACAGCAGATAGCAGATCCAAGCTTAAATCTTTCCTGTGCCTGATAGGATTCATATCTGAAAGTCTCATTTTGAGGGAGAATGCCTTAATTATCAGATGGTGCAGAGTGTTTAGTGCCTTGTGGGTCAACTGTTGTGCTCACCCCAAATCACACAGGTCAAGGTCTACATCTAGGGAAACAAACAAACAAACAAACAAACAAACAAAAACCAAACAAAAAAACCCCAAAACAGTTCCGGGCTTAGTCCTGTTCCTTAAGCAAAGTTGCACAATAAAGAATTTGTATTCATGGACTTATCTTTTCCCTTTAAATAAGAAGATTACATAAAACCCAGTTGAAATAAGTCTGTATCTTGTGTTATTCTCCAAACCACGGCAAGGAGAGCTAAAATTGGGCCGTGAACCATGATAATAATTTAAGAAAATGAATGATCATGCTACAGAGGCTGGGTCCATGCCCTATGTGCTTTACTGGTACAGATGAGTCCTTAGGGGGTGGTGCTCCCAGCTGAAGAGACCTGGCTTCCTGCCTTTGTCCCAAAGCTCCTTACATGAAACAGTTGCTGGCTGTAACCTGAGAAGATGAGACTTCCTACTGGGGGAGAAAGGCATGTCTCAATCAGTCCTTTCAGGTGGAAATCGTGTGGAAGGTACTGGGCTGGGTTATGTGTTATTTCAAAACCTGTTTTGGAAGGAGTGTTGTACCCGTGCATTAGAACTCCCGGCAAGAAGATGTTTCTGTAGCTATAAACCTGCATGGAGCTGCCATGTCCTGCTGGACCCCAGGAGAGAAGGGGAAATTTAGCAGAAGGGGGATACTTCTCTCATCCTGCAGGAATTACTGTGGTTTCTGAACTTTTGTCTTTCAGAGGAAAATTGAAACAGAGGTTTTCAAAAGTTAGAAGAAATCAACTATTCCCAAGGCCCTTTCCACAAAACCTCTCTGCCTTACCCGGATCGACCCAAGGAAAGAACAATTTGTTGGTCAGGACACTCATCTGGAACATCTAAATGCCAGATTTAGGACCTTGTTCTAGCTTTCCCCTTGTCATACGGAGCTAGGACTTGCTATGGGTTTTCCAAGCTGGGACCAGCAAGCTGTAAAGTCTATTTGCCTCCTCAGCCTCATGCTTATTTAATGATTTCTACAATATGGACCTGCTGTATGGAGAAAAGGGTTCACAGGCAGTAGCCACATCATAGGTATCACCCAGGCTAAGGGACCCTTCATGTTACTCCTTACTCTCTTCTCCTCAATCCCAGGAGAGTATTATTCTGGAATGGAGACTTCTCAGACCTAAAATCCCATTCTGAGTGTTACAAACCTTTTCTGACAAACCTTTTCTCGAAGCAAATCCTTACATCAACTTGTTTTTGATGGTGATGTTTCTCAGCAATGAAAGAAGCAGCACTGACTCTTTAGAAAATCCCTTCAGGTCAGACTTTTATTGCATTGTACTTGCAGATCTGCAGGGAGTGAAGAACTACACATAGAAAATTTTGCTGATGTTCTTGTTTTTCAAAGGCTCTAAGAATGTATGACAAAGAAAGGTAAAAGAATTTTCCTAAGTAAATATGCTTTAGAGTGGAACAGGAGATAGAGTGCCAAAATCATCTTTACCTAAACACAAGGTGACACACTGACATTCCAAGAAAATGGCAACAGATCCCTCTGCCAGTATGTGGTGATGGATTCTCAGTTCTTTGTGTGATTCATGGTGACAGTTAGATGTCAAATCTTTGCTGCATACCAGGGAAGAAATAAAATATAATAGTAATAATAAAAAAATCTAGTTATTTCTGACAGGAAAAATCTGAGATAAACATGGCCTACCTAAAAGAAGCTACATATGTTAACTCCATTAATTTTATGTTACTAGGAGTATTGAAAGGATGTGTCAGGTTGCATGAAAAGTGCAACAATTTAATGTATACCTTTTCTTGCTTCACTGTCCAATTATGTGATCAAAAGCTACTGCATTTTTATGGGACTTTGTAGGAAGCCAAAGACCAATATTTTCAAGACGAAAGGTGTCACTGAAGAAACTGAGCTCTGAAAGCCAAAGTCTGTTAATCATCTGCATCATTTAGGCCAAGACCTTATCAACCAGAAATTTGTGGTTGCCTCTTTGAATTCCAGTGACATCTTAAACTACACCATCCATCTTCTGCCAAATATATTGCTACTGGTAGTATATATATTTTTAGTATACTGGGTATACTAAAAGCATCCTAATAGTTGATAAAGCTCTATGGACCCATGCAGAGTCTTAGGCCAAACTCAGAACTGTTTAGCAAGGTTTTAACAACAGAGATAGGAGTGGCTGTGCCAGACCAGAACCAATAATCCATCTCCCCCTGCATCCTGTTTCCAGCAGTGGCCAAGAGCAGGCTTGCTGGAAAGCATACAGGAACAAGAGTGTCACATAGTAATACTTCTCTGTGGTGTTTTTCTTGACTCCAAAAATTAGTGCTGAACAGTCTTCTAAGCCAATGTTGTCATCTTTATGTCATATAATCCTCAATGGATTTTTTTTCCCCTTGTGTTTTTCTGGTCAAATTTTGAACTTGTCTCAATTATTTGCTTCCTCAGTGCCCTGCTCCAAAGGCCTGTTGCCATCAGCCAGGAACGTTTGATGCCTCCTGATTCCTAGGGTATTTCTTTTTAAGAATTTATTTATGCGACTACTTTCCAATCACAAGTGTTGCAAAATCAGCGGGCGCTTTTCCTGTGGCTATCTCTCTGTTTCAGATTCCTGTTTGTAAAATACAGCCACGTTCCCACAACATGTAAGGATGCCGCACATGACTCACTCAGATGCTGTGCCAAGCCTGTGGAAAAACCCATCGGGAAAACGAACAACTGAACAGCATGCTGTACATGAGTCTGAGGCCCAGATAGTGAATAATGAGAAGAAAACAAATTATCAGTGGGATGCTCATTAAATGAACACCATCCTCTAGTGTACTGGAAGAGCACAGACAAGCTTGTTATCCATTTCTGTAATTAGAAGCAGTGTCCTAATTGATGTGCAGAAATGTGCCAAATTCAGGTGACTCACGTTTGACTTTGCTGTCTTAAAGGGTTGTTTCAATGTAGCTTGTGTATCTTCATGTCCCCATCTCTGAGATAACACCTTTTACTTAACGTGAGGCAGCTATTAATTACAAGTGAGTATAATATTTTTCCTTTTTTTAAAGTTCTGAAACACACAAGAGTTTCAGTTTTGAGAGCAGCAGCTCAGTAGTTTTTTTCTGAAGATTTTGTTTCCCAACCTACCCTTTGCATTATGGGTAGGCCAGTGCAAATATTATTCCTGTAAATGAAAAAGACCACTGACAACTACTGTGACCTATAGAGATCATATGTGCTAGGTTTAACTGGAGTGTTTATCAGGCTTATCTTGGTAATGAAAACCAGCTGCTTTTCAGTCACACCAAGTTTTTCATAGCTAGCAGCTCCCATATACAAGCAAATTGTGTTTTGTACAAGGAAACATGTTTGCAAGATGTCCCAGGCTGGTAAATGCAAAAGGAATGGATTTAGAAACATCTCTGAAAGCATCATTCTCTGACTTTTATGTATATATTTACAAAAGAGGAAAGAGGCAAATACTGATGCCAGCTGTCCAGCTGTCTTAGCAAAGACCTAGAAGTGAACAGATCCAGGTGAGATCTGAGTAGATTTCTAAAGTAAACATTCCTTGTTCTGTCAGCTGTTTTACCTCTGGTTTAGAGCTGACATAAGCCTCCTGGTGATGTTTGAACAATTGCTTTTTTCTTCCTCAAATCTTGCTTTCCTGTGGTTAAAGCAAGGTATTACTGTTCCACTGGTGTCCAGAGGACCTGGCAAAACAGTAGTAATGGGAATTAATACTAGTGAAGGTGAAATCTATATGGATAGGCAGGTGAAAACTTAATAATCCTATGTCTTATAATTCGTATCCTGTGGCAACTAGGAAATATTCCATCATGGTCTGCTGTGATGCTGAAAACATTATGGGAAACAACCATTTTTAAATTTAAAATAAAAAAACCCCAAGGCAATATAAAGATAAAAAAGTGAATGAGTGAAGCAAGCTTAAGTAAATATAAACTGTGATAAGATTAAATAGTTTCAAGTTTTCTGGATATAAAACTATTTGTGGACATTACTTCCCAGCGCAGCATAGAAAGATGTGCAAGCCATACATCTAGAATGGCAGAACTGAAAAATAGGAGATATCACAGCCAAAGTAATTACAGTGGTTACTCTTAGGCCACAACCTGGAGCTGAAAATGTGGTATAGCTAATTTCTTAGTGACAGCAGCTGACCTTCTCTGCAACAAGGGAACACACTGAGGAAAACCCGTTATGAGCCAAAGCAAAGTCTCACGAGTTTGCTTTTTTAGCTGTTAATACAAATAGCCATTACCCCATAGCCTCTCTTTGGCAGGAGCTGCAATCTTCACCTCATGCTGAGGGAGGAGGAAGAATGAAGTGCATCATAAGTGGCAAGGTCCTATATCCATGCTGTGGCATTTCTGATGTGTGGCATTTTCGGTGCCTGGTTTTCCAGAGCTGAGCTGTGTATCCAATGCTCTGTATGATTACACAGAAGGCAAGGGAGGGATGCATAATGATGAAAGGTAATGTCCCTGGCAGTGTATAACTTTGAGGGCCCAGTGGGAAAGGAAATCTGCTGCTTGGTTTTTATGTGGTCATATCTTCTCCTTCCCCTTGTTTCTGTTTACCTACAATGAGACAGTAGAATGCAAACTACAGTACTTCGGTAGGCATCCTCTCCAGCAGGGGTACTGAGATGCCCAGTTCTGAGTGGTGGCAGAAAATGGAGACTGCATTCCCAATCCTAGTTATTACACACTTGAATTTTGGCACCAAAATATGCAGAGTGTTGCCTCCCTCAGCAGTTTCCACTGCTCAGCTTTGATGGCAGCAGTCTGTGAGGATTTGGTTTTGGCTGTGCTTTAGTACTGATTTTCCAGTGGGTATTTGGAGGTGGAGGAAGGCTGAGGGCTGATGGCAACTGTGAAACTTGGAATCACCAGTGACTGGTGGCTTCTTCAAATGAGACTATAAACCCTCTTAGGCTGGCCTGAGGGTGCACAGCCATAATTTGTACCAAATGTCTGGCTTTCTGCAGCATGTGAGCGACGGAGCCAGCACAGGCTGCTGACCTGCAAATCCAACCTGGGGGAACAGTCCATTCTCCTGCTGTCCCATGGGCAGGAAATGCCTTCTCTTTCACCTGCAGCCTGCTTCTGATTGCAAAGGTGAGCGTTCTTGTAATGAGAGATCTTGCTTGATCCTGAGACAGAAAATGTCAAAGATGGGTGATAAAAATAATAGGAAAAGAAATTATGGAGGACTCTGTTGTTGTCCCAGCACAATACTGTATGAGCAGCTTTTGATAGCTGAGCTTTGGGTTCCTAAAAGTTGCTCAGAAGGGGCATTCTTAGGCCCAAGGTCTGCATGCTGCACTGTGGGAGTCCCTGGCAGCATAGTCACAGACCTGACTGAGGGGGGAATCAAACCTGTAGCAAACAGACGTTCACTCACAACAGAGATTTGTTGTAGTTACCAAAAGTTTCATCTGCTCTTCAATCATCTCAGTAATCCCATTCCACCACATGATGTGCAGAAAGCTACTTGGTGACTGGCAGTTCTTTTCATTCATTTTTGGCTACTCCTTTATATGTAATGTTTGATTGTTGAGAAAATAACAAGAAGTGAAAAAAAAGTTCTAGAGGTGCTTTACCACTGTACTGTCTGGTTTTACAACCCATCTGGATATATGTGATTAACTTTTAGGTTTAAACAGCTTGAAAATAATTTAACATTTCCCCCAACTTTCAATTGTTTCTCCTGCTCTCCTTCCCAAAATACTTCAAAGAGTAATCTACTTAAAAATGATAGCATATTAACCTGCTTTAAAAGGCCTGTGTCACTTCTTAACATCGAGGGAGAAGCTGGTGTATGATAAAATTTTTAATTTCAGCATTCTTTTTATTCACATAGGGAAAAGAAAGGAAGAAATGTTATCTTCTTTACTTCCAGGAAACATTAAAAATTCCTTATCCTACTCTGCAGTGCATTTTGTTTTGTTTTATTTTGTTAATAGTCTGTATTCTGATTGCTGCTTGGTAAAGAATAAAAGAGGATTCTTTAGTCATGGGAATGCAGAGATGTTTATTTCCACTTTGGGAGTATAACATAGTTAAAAAAAAATCATCTGTTTTCAGAGTTAGTTGCTGAAGCACCTGGTATCCCACGCTCCACCCAAGATTATAAAAATATTTGAAACTGCAGGAAGGCAATACAGCTGTGCAAGCTTATATGGGATCTTGTTGATTTAATTAAGTTCAGAAAAAGCAGCCATACCAATAAATACATAGTTGCTTGAAAGAGAGAAGTGCCATTTGATAAAAAAAAAAGCTTTCACCCTTAATTATCTGGGGTTTAGTTAAATATTATAGTCTCCCATCATTCCTCTCGTGCAATCAAATTCTGTTCTTGAACTATGCATCAGATGATTATTTTTTAGGGGTGAAAATGATGCAATGAGAAGAAATTCAGATCCAGCTCTTGCTATTGTCGTCTGTGGCAGTATAGCCTGGTTAAAAATAAAAACCAAAACCAAAACAAGCCAAGTTAAATTCTCTGCCTTTGTGTGGGATCCTCCTTGGCAACAAATATAGTCTCTTGAATGAAGAAGACCTCCATGCCTTGATTTGTGAGGCAGTTATATAGTTACAGGAGAGAGCCCTGGCTGGAGGATGCCATGCATATGGAACAAAGAGCAGCGAATGTTTTGGAGGATGGAATTCAATTCCCGGAAGGGCGCATGCATCACCTCCGCTTGGTCCAGCTGCGGGAAAACTCCAGCAGTCACCCTGGAAACAGGAAAAGTGACACCACATTAAGTGAGGGTGGTGCTAGAGTGATGTTTAACATTCAGGAATAAATAAGCATACAGAAAATGGTAGAGTGTAGAAATTTGTCTACCTCTGCTAGATAATATTGAAATCCAAAAGCAAAGATATTTCTTGCAAATGAAAATTTTCTGCAAAACCTTAGTGTATGGAAAAAATTTGGAAGTTTTCAGCTTTCTCCAAACTCAAGAATCCCAAATTGCTTGGGAGAATAGACACTAATGTATATGGGAAGCTGTTTGTAATTTCCTTTGTAATTTCCTAACATACGTGGCAAGTTTCCAAGATTTGTGTAGCAACCACAAATCACTCTGTGATTAGCTGGCAGAGCATGCATTGGTATAGGGGTGGTAAGTCACTGCTAAAGGCACAGCATGTGGAGCAAAGGTCATCACTTCACTCACTGGTCCAGCTTCTTGCTGCAAAATCAGTGGATCGTTTGGTTATATAAAACACTGATAGACAGGAGATCGTTTTTCAGGTATTTGCTCTGCATCCTGTTTGAAATGTTCCTGGCTAGACTCACTGGCAGTGCTCTCATGTGGGAATTCTGTGTTTGCATATTGTTGGGGGAGGACTCTGAAACTTGAGAAATCTTTAAGTGAGGTTTTAATATAAAAGCAGAGTGACAGAATTTTTGGAAACAGAAAATAAAAGTGACTGGAAAAAAGATGGCAGCGCTTAGCATATGCAAACTGAATGGAAAGATGGAGTATCATTAAATATTTTTGCTTACTAGAGATGCAGTTATACTGGAGATGTGCTGAATCAAACCTCATTTGACTGGGTAATCAATGAGGCTGGTGCTTCAGAGAGACAGCTCATTTTAACTCCTATGCTGGAAAGTACACACTGTGGATGAATGTAAACCACTCTGCAGACTTAGGCATGGTAAACGGGATTGTTGAGAATGTCACTGACACTTTTTCTAGGAGCTGTGTAAAGTCACTCCAACTCTTAGCATGCCTCTTCTCTGTCTACAGTGATATGAACCAAAAAGAAAGTTAAGCTGATTTGCAACTATTTCATATTCTGGTACACAAAAGCTTATTCGCTAAAGGTGATTTCCTGAGCTTACTCGACTACTAAAAGCTGATGCAAAAGTTGGTATTGCCTGTGATTCAGAGGTGCTGCATCATAGAACCTGTGCCTGAAAACATGGGTGGGCAAATTCCTATGTGAAACTGTACTTTTCAGGACTGGGTCTGCATAATTTCCTAAGCAGGCATAAATTTGTCTGAATGGACTGGGACAGCATTTTCTTAGGGAATCAGGATTATGAGGAGTTTAAAAATTGACATATGGATACCTCTAGCTGGGAGGGGGGACCTCACCCACAGAACTCAGCACAATGCATCTCTGCACCTACTTAGCCCTTCAAGAGCACCACCATAACAGAAATCACTGCACGCATTCATACACCACTGAAATGCATGCTGTAGATTTATTAAGCATTTTATTTCTCCAGGGCTTTCTGTAACACTCATTACTCAAGAATCTGGGTTTTTCAGAGTTAGTAACTGTGTTTTTGTAATGACTTGGCTAGATGAACCAGCTCTGTAAATGCGAAACAGCCACAGAGGTTGAGATGGAAATGTCTGTGATTCTGAGTGGCTGGTCAGACATAGATAGTACCAATCTCTCTTTGCATCATGGACTGAAGCATTTTCTGCTGCTCTACGTAAATCCAGCAGGAGGACCAATGAAAAACATATAGAAATCTGCCTCTCAGATGAGGTTCCTGGACCAACCCTAGAGCAGCTCAATAGTACAGTTTTATGCCTCACTGTGTGGTCTTCACATTCTTCAGCTGCAAAGGTAAACATGGCTTCTATTGAACATGCACAAACTGTACTTTTGAACGGTCTGTAACTTGACTGAATTTGGTCAGATTTTCACTGGGTAGGAAAAACAATCCCTAACAGACAAGCTGTACTGTCACTGCCATCTATGACATGTATGCTCTGAACTTCCAGATTTTGCAGAAAATGTTGCCAGAATTTAGTGGAACTGAGTATTATTTGTTTCTCCTCTTGGGCTGGTAAAGGCTGGGAGGGATAAATCCTAAAGTGTGTAAAATTTGAACCTCAAATGGTGATGGCTTGGGAGTGGCATAAAGTAAAATGCAGACTGCAGAACTTGAAGCTTAGGCTGGTAGCAGTGTGGGCTTCCAGTCTGCTGACATAGTTTTGTTACACACTTCTACTAAGTTATTTTCTTGTATTTGCTGTACTTTGCTGCTCTTAGATGCTTTTATGCCAGGAATGTATTTATCTATATATAATTTTCCATGAAAAAGTGATCTATCTGCATATGCATGCAATGCAGACAGATGGAATATAATCTAGTTTATGTAGTATCAACAAACCCATGCTCTTCATTTTTGCCTTTACATTTAACTTAAATTACATTTTGAATGCCACCATCTGCACCATAGTATGTCTCAGCAAGGCCTGCTGTTCCTAAAAGCTATTAATTGAAAAACTCTGCCTACTCTGAAACAAAACCACTCCACATACCCCTTTTCTCAAGTACTCAAGGAAAAAAAAGGAAACTAATAGTTGTCATGTGGCATTTTGGTGTTATTTTAGATAAACATAGTTGTGAAATCTAAAGATGCAACTTCTTTATTTCCACCCCGTTAATTATTAAAATTGCTTAAATATAAGTTAATCACCCATGCAACTATTTTCTTAATAGGTTTCAGGATGGGCTCACGAGCACGTCTGGAGAGCAGTCCTTCCCCAGTGCTGCCAAATTCCAGCTCAACCTCTCAGCAGGATCTCTGCTGTGGAGGTGTGTGAGCTGGGGACAGCTCTACAGGGCCTGTATTCTATTCAGTTCAAAGGAGATGGATTTAATTACAAGTGGCATAATTTGAAAAGATTTTGTAGTTCAGAAAAGTTCTTAAAAATCCTTGCTGGCAAACGAAATAAATGATCCTTTATTGCACCTCTTCATCTTTGTATGGCTGCAGGCTGTTTAACAAGGACCTCTGCTGTTCGTTTAATTTATAACACCCCCTTACACTTCACATTCTTCCAATTTTTTTAATGAGTTCTCATTTCGTTACTCTTTCACAACATTTTTTCATGTCCCTTGTGTGCTTACATGCACCAACTCTATGTCACATAAAAAAATTGCAAATCCTTCAATACCAGCTGCTGTAGTTAATAAACTTGTAACTTTACCCTTGTTGAACTATGTCAAATCCCTGTAACATCTGGCATGTTTTAATTTCTATGCTATTGAGGGTTGAATTTTTATTTAAAACTCCCAGATATGGACCTGTCAAGAATTTCTTTTCAATGTAGCTTCTTTAAACCCCTTAAACTGCTTCTGTAACTGTGAAGAATTTCAGTTGACAGCTACCAAATATTTATAGATTTTTTAATGTGTTTAATTTGTTATATGTATTTTTTAAAAAAATTATTTTCTCTTTTGTTTTCTGATCTGATGAATAACCCAACCAAGTGAATAATGAAATACAATTTTTTTTCCTGCTGAGCTGATTTTTCTGTCTGTGTCTCTGAATCTGCAACTACAGATTCTCCTTGAAAGACGAGATGGGCAGCTCTGGACAATGATGATGGTTAAGTTAGAAGAACAGTTTTGTCTCTCCTTCTGTGTCATGTGAGATTTTTGTAGCGTGACTATTCTTAATATTTTTATTAACTCTCAATTTGTGCCTTTTTCTACTTGGTGCTCTCCTTATTACAACTGGATTTCACTACTTCTTCCCCAGGTTGGAATTAATCCTCCAGAGTTTTTTTGCCCGTATTCCATTTAGTCCCAAACTCGTGCCCTACAACCTGCTCTCTCACCCTTACATCTGCTTCCCTTTTTTAAAACAAAAATCTTGTAGAGGAAGGTTTACCGGAGAGTGTCAAAGGGTTAATACATTGCTCTCTCTCACTGCAATTTAATGAATGCTCTTGGATATTAGCTCACCTGAGACTACCCCAAATGATATATCATCTGTTCAGGCACTTTCAGGCAAACCATATCATTAGCAATGCTTCCACAGCATCCTCTCAGCTGTGTGCAAAAGCCATTTGAAAGCCAGGTTAAAGCATTTTATTGGTTTTATAAAAGGGATGAATGAGGGAAGGGACAAAACAGAGCAATGCTCAGCTGAGGCCTCACTGTCACCACCTCTTCTCCTTGGCTTAAGGTTATGGGGCCGCACACCAGCTCACGTATAAGGTCTGACATATATCCTTGTCTTTTGGCTAGATAGAAATAACAGTATTAATATGAAAATTAATCACCTTACGTGGGGGATTTGGTAGAAACCCTTTTATAGAAATGGGTATGACTCAATATCTTTATAAAGAGATAAAGCAATGGGTCCAATAACATGCTGGAAAGAGCCATTAGAGAAGTCGTTAGTCTCAAACTAACATTACATAGTTGTTAGTTCTCAAACTGTTAGTCTCAGACTGCAAAACCTGCTGAAAATAAGCTTTCTTATTTGTATGCTTCTCCCATTCTAGTTCAGAGCAAAGGCTCTGTCTGCATTGCCCTGTATGTTGGATTAGGTTATGTGCCCCTCCTCAAACTCTGAAGAAAGGACACAGTGGTCTACAAAAATAGTTGCCTACTAAAATAACTATAAATCAAAAATTAACAGCATGTTTCATTTATTTTCTATGGTGCAATGAAACACATTTGATTTATTTTCCTTGACTGTCATGTCTATTGTCAGAGGTACCGGGATGCTTTGGGAAGGCAGTGGGCCTGGAGAGGATAATTTATAGAGCCAAACTCCCACTGTTGACATACAGACATGTTTCAGCGGTAGAAAGGACCAAGAAATAAGATTGTTGTGAAAAAGGATGGAAAGGGAATGAAACCACTCACAGTTTTTAATTGGAATTTGAATGTAGCAAAATAATCCCTTTCAACATGCTGAAGTGCTAGCACTCCAGGGTAAATGATCATGTAGCTAATAGAGATAACCAGTAACAACCATGCAAAACAATTGCCCTTCCTCTTAAAAAACTTTGAGTTGGTTCTCTGACTGTTTTACATCAGTCACAAAACTAACATTACATAATTCCTAATGCAAATGGCATAATTTCACTCTAATGCATTTATAATTAACTTATTAACACTAATTAAAACTGTGGAAATCACTAATATAGTTCAGAATTTGCTACTTTCTCCATGTTTTGTTTCTTGTCTGCACACAATGAAGTCTGAACTAGGAATAAAATATATCATGAAAGGAAAGGAAATCTTGTGATTTCAATGAATATAATTTCAGCAAGTTTCAGTCCATTTTGCTGCACTTCGTGTCATCCCATTCCATTTAATGGTATTCACTTTTTGAATTTTGAATTTTCTTTTTTTTTTTTTTTTCAATTGCATTTCTTTCGTCATATGTCTTCTCCTGCTTGTTTGTTTCAAATCTTTCCCAGATTTCAAAATTTCAATGAGTTTCATTTTGGAATGCTTTGGTCCTTTTCACTGCACCTCATGTCATCTCATTGCAAATAATTGTATGCACTCCATTTTCAAATTTTCTTTATTTGTTTCAATTGCATTTCATTTTAGCATATGTTGTGTCCAGTCTGTTCATTTCACTTCATTCCCTCATTTTGAGATTTTGTTTCATGATTTCATGACGGGAAATGAAATTTTGTGGTTTCAGTGAGTAGCGTTGCTACATTATTCACGGCTCTCTTTACACAAAGGGATCACAAGAATCAGATCCATTCCTTTTGCCAGTTTCATACTGAGAATTCGTGTTCTATTATATTTCACAATTTGGTCTTGAAAGAATTTATATCAGTTTGATGATTATCTCCCTATTGTTTCAAAAATCTTGTTTATATTTTCCAGTATTTACCCTTGCATGACACTTAGGTCACTAAATCTACAATATCTTTTTTGTGTCTTTTCTCCATTCTCAAATGTGGGTACTATAATGTGCTTTTGCATTGTTCTGGTACTTCTTTTTTTCACCATGGATTTGAAAGGTGTGAAGATTAGGTCATTCAGGTCCCTGAGTTTGTTAGAGATGGTGGAAGTGGAACTAAGTGTTTGTGTATCATAGGTAAGTAATCTCCATCTTGTCTTTGTTCTCGCCTGAACTGTTACCACTTTATCACTGATGTTAATTGTGTCAGCCACCTGAGCCCAGTTTACTTTCTTAATGGAGATAGAAGCAGAAAAATCGAAGAAAAAATAAGGTACTAAATGAATTGCCCTTGGAAAAGCCATCTGCTACCAGCTTTTTTTTTTTCATTTAGTGAAGGACCAGGTCGTTCAATTTGTTCTGATTTATCATATGTAATCCATTGTAACCCTTCCCTTCTCTGCCTCAAATATTTTCCAAATGTGCCATTTTTACAATATTGTTTGCTCCATGTTGGGCTATCTTTTCCTCATTGTGAGGAGCTTCTCATATAATTGTGATGTCTGGGTGAAATTCCTTTCTTTTCTTTTAGCAGTGTAGATTTTTTTTCCATGAATTATGGTTTATGGACATTCTTCTCAGGCAAACTGCCCACAGCACTGCTTTAGGAGTGCAGTCAAATGTCACCCATGCAGTGCAAAATGGTCTCATATTGTTTTAATCTGATATTAAATATTCCTTCTTTATTTGCCTCTGATGAAATTCCCTCAAACTTTTATAATCAAATTACTTCCTCACTAACAGAAATTCTTAATGACCTTTTATAAACGTCTGGGTATACCAGCATCTCAATTTTCCTGCAAATGTTACACAAATTCACAAATGTGATTCTTGCCCATCAGAGAGATCTTCTTAGAGTCTTAATAAAATTTGTTAGAAAGTGACCTCTTACTTAGAGTCATCTCTGCCGACCTAGTATATATCACAGTGCTGCTGCTATCAGCAAATCTGTACCATCAATGTCAGTGTTAACCTATTGTGTAGTTGTCTGGCTGGTGATGAGACACCTGGTAGATAAATAGCTGTGTGAAAAATACCATGAAGAGACAGAGTTGCTAATCAAAATGCATTTTTCAGAAGAGTCATTACAGCTTTACTTGACGTGCATCAGTACTGTGTCAACAGGAGTGCTCAGGGGAAATAATGGTCCACAGCACCTGCTGTGTGATGTGGGCTCCTCTGAAGTGACTGTTCACATTTTGGAAGCACCCTGCAGGCTGGAGCCCGGGGAACAGAAGAGAGGTCACCAACACTGAAAATCTTCTGGGGCTCAAATACAAAACACAGCAACACCTGTGAGAGCCAAGCATGTACCCTCCATGAAAAAAGCTGAAGGGAAGATGTTGAGTAGGAATTGTTTTGAGAGGGCAGTTTCAGTATCTTGATGGTTATACAGTACCTAAGTACTTGGATATGGACAGCTAAAGAATCATTAGGATTTTAATCTGCCTTGTGCATCTTGCCTAAGATCAGGAGAAATAATGTCCACAGTTTACAGAGAGCACAGGTATATAGATCTTCAAACACAGCAAATGCTCTTGTATTTCCACCAGTTCTGAAATATGTTACAAAGTTTGTTCTGTTCTTTTTCACACAGCTCAAATGACTTTAGCAAGGGTTTAGTCCCTTTAAAAGTGTCTGCAGGGACTTAGACTTTTTTCCTCAGGAAGAAAAAAAAAAAGAACGATAAATTAATAAAATAAATTTTATGAAATTTTGTTGAATTAAATATTCCTTCTTTACGCCAGAACATCTACATGGAAACAGCCTTCCATGGCTCTGGCCTGCATTGTAAATTGTCTGTAATTTAACAGTGAGTGAAGCTTAGGGGGAGCAATTGCTTCAAATATTTGCTGCCATTAGCTTAAGGGAGAGGAAATGAGAGGAATCCAGAAGTTTTCATTTCCAAGTGAAGCATGTCAGACAGCACAGCACAAGACCTTTCTAAATTGCAATATGGCATCATATTAAACAGAACCCATCTGTGTTTCCTTTGGCTTTCCATCAGTTTACATTTTTTCTTAGATGTAGTAGTAGCAAATGTCAGAGCTTTTTCACCATTTCCCATAATGCAAAATTAATATGTGACTATCTGTAGGTCTATAACTCTCAGCTGACCCATTGCTGCAAATTCTGAGCTGTTCATGCCAGAAGTACCAGTGGTGAACTTAAATGGAGACATGGTGTGAAGTGACTTCTATCAAAATGTTTTACTGCTGTTAATGAAATAAGAGAATAGTAATTAATGTGAAATGGTGCCTCAAAATGAGTGGCAAGCACTAGCAGGTACTGATGGGCTAGATAGTGATACAGGCCACTAGCACAGCACATGGACAGACCTGGGTTCCAGAGGGGTGTTTGGGCTGTACCTCTGCAGTGTCACCAGCACAAGGAGAGAGGCTGGGGCTGGGCAGCCTGAGCAGGGACAGGGGATGCCAGGGCTGAGCTTGGGGTGGGAGTCTGGGGCAGCAGGGCCTTGAGGTCTGATCCTACCTATATGGGGGAAAAGGAGGGGTAAATGGTGCCTGCTGAGCTGGTGCCTGGGTTGGAGGCTTGAGGAAAAGAATGGATCTTGCTGGGGATAGCATTAACCACCAGATGAGAAATGGCTTGTGATTTTAATTGCTGATTCCCAGGCATAAGAGGTTTCTTACTCCTGGGAGTGAGGATGTGAACATTAAAAGAGCAGGGGGTTTGTGACACTGAGGAAGAGAGATTGATATGCTACTGCAAGAGCACCCAGGCATGAGGCCATGCGTGCTTGGGAGCGAGCTGCTCCTGTGCAGCCTGAGCCTGCCAGTGCTCCATTCTTCACCTCCCTGAGGACTGACAGCTTTTGGGGCTGGCAGGGAAACTGCACTGAAATGGGCTGTCAAAGCTGCCTGCAAGGAAGTCACCAGAATGGTGACTCTCTGAACTGGACCCTGTTGACAGCTAGCATAGAGAGATGACCTCTGGAAATATGAGATTTGGATGATTCCTGCAATTTAAAGACTGCCTACTGAGTGGCTGTGAGTGAGCCTTTGTTTTGAAGGGCTTTACTGCTAGGGAGAGGGGAGATGGATGCTTTTGATAGCCAGGGATGGAATGGTTAGAGATGATTCCATTTCTGACATTCCTTTGTCAAGCTTAGATTCTGTCTGGCAGTGAGAGAGACACAGGTGAAGGTGTTTGTGATGTGTCAAGTGCTGTTTGCATGTCAAACAAGGGTGTTCTGGCTGGGGTGGTTCAAGGATTCTTGGGATCCTCCACCAGCTCACAGGGGGAGCAAGGGAATGAGTGCAAGTTTTCAGATGTACAAAGTGGAATTTGTCTTGTTGAACTGCAGTGAGTCATCTCATCCTAAAGCCAGCATGTAAATTGGTTAAGGTGAGTCCCTCTCAGCAGGCATCCAGGTATTTTTCAGGGTGTGAGTCTTATTGACCATCTCTGTCATTGATGTTGGTATGCTCTACATTCAGAGAGAGAGGAGCTGCCTCCCATTAGCCTGTGGAAATGACCTGTTGAGCCTGTCTGCATTCTGCTGCTGTAGCTATATCAGATATGCCAGTGAAATACATCACTCTGTTTTATGAGAATTTTTTCCTTTGTTTCAAGTCTATAGTTAATCAGGCACCAAAGTGGTACCTCTCAGCAGCTTAAAAAACAACACAGAGGTTGTTGCAGCTTACCCAGCTTCCTACTGTTCTATGTAGGCAAAGACAGAGAAAGACAGGATCCCTGAGTTGTGTGGCACTTGCTTCAAGAGCAAAACAAAAGTGGCAATTCAGAAAAGACTCATCAGTGACTCTGACAAAACCAAGCTAAAAGCATGAGGAGTACTTAATATATTCCCATAATTCAAAAGTCATCTAAAACAGTACTAGCATGTAAGTCTTCATTTTGCTCTTGTGGAAGCTGTGGAACATCAAAAGACGGAAGAGAAGCACAGATTTTTTTTTAAGCTTTTTGTTTGTTTGTTTGTTTAATAAACTTTCAGCAGATTTGGTTTTCTTAGTTAATTTTCTGTGTCACATTCTGATCCTTCTGGTTTGTTATTACACATACTTTTGACAATCATGGGGGCTTTGCACTGATTATAGAAAATGAGTTCAATTACATCAGGCCTTTTTTGGGTATGAATGTACAAAAACTGAGATGGATCAGAAGCTAGTTGGAAAAATTTCACCTAGCCTTTTAAATAAGAGTTTTAACTTAGCTATCTAATAGAATGTCTGTCTTTTGAAGCAACTAATATTGCTTGTGGGGACTCCTCTGTCTCAAAATGTTAAGGCCTCCAAAAGCAAAGTAGAAGCATGAACTGGACAGTCATGAGGATAGGCAATGTATCTGTTTTCTAAAGCTTGTTTTTGAAAGCTTTTCTATTTTCTTGTTCTGTTTCTGTGTCTTGAGGTTTTCTGAAAGTGTAAAGTCCAGTGCAGCCTGAAGAGATGTAATGCAGGGTTAAGAAAAAATGGCTGTGGTTCTTTCTAATATCTGCATAGTAATGCAATGTAATGTAATGCAAAGCAGATTAATGCCTCTCCTCCAGCTGGCAAACTCCTATGGATTTCACTCACACGCTCACATGTTCATACACCTACTCATGCTTTTTCCCTTTTTGTGGCCTTAAAAAAATACCCCAAAGCAAAACCCCCAAGAGGGTCTGTTTCTGCTCACAGAACTAGCAGATCCTGGCCTGCTTTGCTGAAACATGATTAATGAAGTATAAATGGGTAGTTTTCTTATCGAAGGGCTACTGACAGATTAAAGGCTGATTAAAGTTGACTGTTGTTTATATATGAAAGGAGGCAACTACTTGATTCCTGGTGGGCAGCAGTCATTATGAAAGTTTGTTTGCTTTTGATGGAGATGAAGGATAGAAGAATCCTGGAAGAGTACAATTTTTTCTCTAAGACGGAGCAGCTGAATGCTTGGTGTGCAGTACTTTCCATTTTTATATATTAAAAGGTATATAAATGCATTGAGAGTAAGAAGAGGTGGAGAACTCTTGTGGAAGCACTCGATAAATCCTGCAACAGGTAATAAACTTACTGTTATCAAAGGGCTCATCTGCTCCTTAGAGATAAGCTCTTATGTAATTTGATACTTATCAAAGACTCATGAGTTTGCAAAATTTATTTGGGAGATCTTCTGAGCAAAGGCCGTGACAAGCCATTTGCGAAAACAGCATGATGTATTTCACAGCTGTCAAAGCACTACAGCAGTCTTCCTTGCAGCACCTTAGAACACTCAAATTTCTTGCTGAAGCACAAGAAACTGGGGAAAAGAAGTAATGCTAGCTCAGGCATAGGCAAAACATCTGTAAGTTGAGAATGTTTGGCCACCAGGAAGCCTGTGAGCTGTGTCTCATGGTCCTTCATCAATGCTAGCAGTACACAATGCTCCACCCTAAAATCTACCCCTGCGTGCTACGACAGCAGGGGTTTCAGCAATTGCACCAGGTTTTCATGGTGTGCACCCTGCCTAGCAGCTGCAGGGGACATAGTCCAGCTTCATTCAAGTCTTGTTTGCAGCTTCCCCCACCTTGCCTTGGAAGCTGTGTTTAAGCTGGTCCTTGCCTGAGCTGGGTTAAACCTGTGCCTGTACCTGGTCCTGCACCTTGTTGACCCACCCTCACAGGCTAATGCCTTAATTTGAGCAAGGGTGGTGCCTGTCCAGCTGTGCCCTTTGTCTGTGGCTTGCCTTTGTCTTCTTCCATTGCAGACCAACCATCAGATAACTGCTTCCCTCTTGTGATGAACATGTACAAGAAAAATCAGTTGCAAGTTATTGCCCTTACTCTTAGAAATCACTCTCTGAAAAGAGGATCAGCCTCTCTTGGTGTATTTTACTGTCACATTTAATTTTCTTTTCTAGGAACTGCCTAATTTTGTTCTGATCTTATTGCTCATGATAAACATGTGCTGGCTGATAATAATCAACAACCATAATTTCAGCAACAAAAAGTTAGAAAAGTTTTGAAAGTCTATTTGCAAACACGTCAAGTGGATTTTTTTAATACATACTTTGATATTTTCCTTTCATTTTCTCTGATGATGTCTCTATAATTTCAGCTTCCCTGCAGTAAACATCACAGTATTTACGGCATACAGAGACATGAACAGTGTTGAAAAATAGGCTATTCAGGGTTTGTTTTATTTGTTCAACATCACCAAATAAGTTTAGGTAAGTTGGAAGAAACTTTTTTACCTCAGAGAGGTAAACAGCCAGGCTACTCTATCCATGCTGAGGATGTTTGGAATTAGGCCAGAGGCAAAACTGTGAGCTGTAGTTCCTGCCTATTGTCAGAGTCCAACCCCACAGCCTCATGCAACAATCTGCCCTGACATGGTAGGATACAGGAGAGCAGCTGGCCCTGCTCTGTGAGGAAAGGACCAGCACTGCTGGGAACCACCCTGTGGGGTATCATTCCTCACTAATGAGCTTAAGTGGAACCAGGTGGAGTGCAGAGACAACATGAGGAGAGATTTTGTAGAAAGCCCTGGTGTCAGAGTGAGGAGGAGTGGAGGTTTTCTTATTCAGATATGAAACAACTGGACAGCTGAAGAAGGATGCTGACAACCCAGAGGGAAACATTTTGCTTTGCACTTTGTTTTGGATCTGTAGCTGTATTTTGTCTGGCTGTATTTCTTTTTGGGTGTATGGAAGGTTGTTTTTCATATGTTAACCAAAATATGTGTTTCTCATTTTCTCTGTCACGAATTTACACAGTCTTAAAGACTTAATTTGCTTCCGTCAGGTTCGATTAAAACCTAGGTGAGAGCTTGGCTTTTGCAAGAGGCTGTGTTAACTGAGACATGAACCTCCACCCTCCATAAAGGCTGCTCCATGTGTTGTAGATAGACCTGTTGGCTGCATTCTCACCACCTCTAGGCACTGAATTCAACAGTTAGAGCAGGAGCTTAGTTCCTTTCTTAGATCTTTCTATACTAGACCTAGGAAAATACACATCTTCATCCCATTTGGAAAAAAAAAATCTTATTTTGTTGCCATTCTCCCTCCATCCCCATTAAGCAACTCTGTGGTGACAGTGTACTGTATTTGTCTCTGGTAAGAGACAAATCTAGGCACAAACAAGTGAGTGCGAGGATGGTATTTGATGTTGACTTGTTGAAGACAAGAGGGATCTTTATACAAAGGAACTTTCCCCCTATGTTTGGGGGGTTTTCTTATTTAACCAAACTCTGTTAGATTATTTGGTATGCTTATTGGGATTCCAGATGGGGTTTTTTAACATACACAATACATGAAACCACTGAAAGGCAATCTCTGTGGAATCCCTTTGTATTTCCTATAAATATTTAGCTTCCACTCCAGCTTTCTAGCTATCTTGTTGCTGTCCTTTAATAAGGTCCTTTAATATAGCTCCCAGAGCTGTAGTATAGAATCTTACACCTTATAAAAAGGAAATTTGCAATGGATGTAGGAAATTATATCAGAAATATCCCTGCAAACAGCTTGCCAGTGAGTTAAAGATAGTGTCAAGGCTGGCATCATGCCAGCACAGGGTGACCACTGCTCTTAGATATTTTTCTAAAGTTCATTTTTTTGTAAAGTTTAATTTTTTGCATATGTTCACTCCTCAGCCCCCAAAGAATTATTTTTGCAATTATCATTAAAAAAAAAAGAAACAAAACCAACCCCCCCCAAAAAAACACCACAAAATTCAGTGTCAGCCAATGGGTCCTTAGAAGAAATTTTTAACAACAAGGAATGCAGCACAAACACAATAGAACTAAATACCCTGACTCTAAGAAACAGATTTCTTTAAAGATAAAGACTGTGATCAGCAGTAAAAAAGACAAAATAGAGCTTTTACCTTGGGGGGGGAAACACATGAAAGGAATGAAAAACCCAGTGAGGTGAATTCTTTCTAGGGCTATGTCCTAATGATGAGGGCAGAAGTTCCATTACTGCTAAGCTTGGTTACTAACAGTGTAGAAGCAAGGGAGTATTTATTGGGCATTGCAGTCAGCACTTTCAGTAAAACTCCTCTCGGGGTGGGGAGTGTCTGCTGCTAGTGTTTGCATAGATTTCACTCTGTGCAATTTGGTACAAATCTCTATTGCAAATACTTCTGTGTGGCAAGGGAGTTGTTCTTGCCACCAGAGACTTTTTTTAGCAATCAAAATCCAAGCAGACCTCTAGCCTGCAAAAGCAAACAAAATCAAACATTCCCAACCCCAAAACTCTAAGACATGGAGCCCTTCCTCCCAATGCTGTAGAATCCTAGAATCATAGAATGGTTTGGGTTGGAAGGCACAGAGGAGATGATCTAGTTAGAACCCCCCTGCTAGGAGATGGGACACACTCCACTGGCCTTGGTTGCTCAGAGCCCCATCCAACCTGGCTTTGAACACTTCCAGGGATGGAGCATCCATGACTTCTCTGGCAGTGTTCAGCATCCTCGCAGTAAAGAATTTCTTCTGTATACCTAACCTGAATTTCCTCTATTTCAGTTTGAACTCATTTCTCCTTTTCTTATCACCACAGCTGCTGATAAAGTGTTCCTTTCTGGTTCTCTTGTAGGCCCCCTTAAGGTATTGGGAAGTTGCCATGAGATTCTTACAACCTTCTCTTCTCTAGGCTGAATGTCCCTGACTTTCTCAGCACAGGAGAAGTGCTCCAGTCCTACAGGATTTTCAAGCTGCTGGGAATGCAGGCTGAGTCACACCTCATTCAATCAGGTGCTGCAAATCCTCAAAGACGGCAATTTCATAGCTTCGCTGAGCACCTGTTGTAATGTTATCATGTTCCTTTTGACTCTCCTGCTATGGATGAGCAGGTCAAATATCCTCTTTTCTTCTCCACAGATTATGTTCCAGAACTCATTCAATCATTAGTCTCCTGGGGACTCTTGCTCAAAAGTTGGAAGTTTTCTTTATGAGCAACATGCAGTGCCATACCCCAGTTGAAATTTGGCCAGAGCTGTGTAGGATGAAGAGATAATCCTGCCAGTGCTGCAGACTAATTTTCTATTTTTTCACCTCAGTGTGATGTTTCTCTTTTTTCGCAGTAGCATGATGTTGTTGACTCATTTTCAGCTTGTGATCCAGAGTAACTGCCAGCTTCTTTTTTTCAGACTTGATTAGTCATCTGCCATCCAGCACCTGTGCAGCTGACAGTCTAACTACAGTGAATTCTGCACACATCCTTTGAATATTATATTTCTGTTGGACTGTGCCTCTGATTTATCATCATAATTTTGAGTTCTATATCAGCCTTTCAGTATGTTTCCATATCTGCAAATGTGATAATCCCAGAGCAATCATGACAATACTGTGTTGCAATGGACTCTGGGTATACCTTGTGGGAATATACAAGATACATAGCTTTATCCTGATAAAAGTGCACATTACTCCCCTGGTGTGGATTGCCAGGCCATTCTACACCCTTGGATAGCAGTTTCGTGTAGTGTGATAATGCCATGTGCCACAAACTGAAAGAAGTACCAACATCAGAGGAGCTGTTATTGTCCACACAGAGTCATTGTTATTTGACTGAGGAAACAAACCCACCTGTATAATGTTATACCCTGGTAAGAATGGCAAATAATTTTTGACTGTAGAAGATTTCAGGAATTGAAGTACAAAGACATGACAAAGAAATACTAGAAAGAATAATGAAAATAAAATAGCTTAAAAATTATCACTCATTCTTAACACACGCTGAATCAACTATCATCACTTAACCTTCACTGCCCAATTGCAAAAATAAGATTGAAGTCTGGTAGAACCAAGCAGAGCGGGTGGTGTAAGTAAGGAAATTTTGCTTTTTCAACAGGAATTCTTCCACTTTTTTCTATCCATATCATTACAATGTTCAGTTAGACAAAAATACCATGAAAAAGAAAAAACCAGGTGGGACTACAAAATATGTTATGGGGTAGGTCCATGGTAGTATGTATGGAGAGGTTACAAGACCTGGATGGAAAGCAGGAATAGGCATTAAATGAACAGATGTTATGCCTTTTTTGGAGAAAGGACAGCTACAACGTAATGCACTAAAGTACCGCTGGAGCATACCTGTTTTACAGGGAGAAGAATGTGGTGCCATGACTTGTCCTACTGAAGTTGGCAGGAGTGCGGTAGGGGTGCAAAAATTCCCAGGGCTTCCATGACAAAACTCCTGTTTCCTTTACAAAGTCCTGCACTGTGCTGAGTCTATGGCCTTTCTCACTCCTCAGTTCCCATGTAACACTTTGTGGTCTGCCCTTAGCACTTCAAAAGGCCAGCAGCTCCCTCAGATTATCAACTAGCTTTTTATCTATAAATATAGTGTAGCTCCTGTCCTGGGGAGATTCTGAGCTGGAATATATGCAAATATATTTGACAGGTTTTCTGAGGCTCACTTTTGGGGGTTAACATAAATTTTTAGATAGGATAAAAGTCAGCAGCACATCCAAATATTCTTAAAGCATCTTATGACACTGAAGATTGTTCTAGTTTATATATGCTTTCACTCATTAATGTGCTAGTACACATCAAATCCTTATTTTCAAAAAGAAAGAATATGGACAGTCTTCTTTGCTGTGCAAAATTTGGGACTTTTAGAGGACATATATGCCTTTTGTATCCTTTTGTGCATCGTGTCTGTTCTCCATACCCTTATTCAATCCCTTCCTGAAACTCAATGAGAATGACATGCAGTGATAGTTTTGTTTCAAGCTCCTTATCTTTCAGGCTTGAGTTTCATGTGGTAGTGTGAGAAGAGACACAGCAGATGGCAGTGCATGACATCAATTATCTCTGCTGCACGCTGCCGTTCTTAGCCTGAATTGTCTGGAGCCGGAGGGCACCCCCCCACTCCCTGGCTCCATGTGGAGGAGAGAAGGACACTTCCGTGAAGCAGAGCACTATGAGGCGTCACTTTTGCTCGGTGGATCAAGACTGCTGAATCAGCAAAAAATCGGTCCCCAGATTTAAGCAGCTTTATCACTGGCAGGAGACTTTGAAAGGCCTCCTACATGCAGACAGATTGCAGATTTCAGCAGAAACCAGTCTCAAGGTATTTCTGTTTTCACCCATGTTTTTATCTTCCACAACGTGGTTCATGTTCTTAATTCCTCTTCTGCTTCAAAACCTAGGCAAATTATTTTTTTTTCCATTTATCCTCATAGTTCTGTTTTTGGGTGAATGCTAGAGGGCTTGTTCTTGGTGTTTTGTGACATTTGAGCTAATATCTGGCACAGAAATAATGATAGCATTAAATGAAAATTCCCTTACCAAGTTGTGATGTGTTTCATCATTTTGATATGGTGCAAGGGACCATCTGAAATAGGAGAAAAAGGAAGACAGAGGGGAAAGGAAGAAAACATGATTTTCTTGAATGCCAACACAGGACTGCTTTTGTAACAATGACTGGGAAAACAAGGAAGAAGATCTGCAAATTAAAGACTTTTAAGTGGAAAACATTGTTTTTAACCAAAATGTTTAAATTTTTTAACCAAAATATTTAATTATAGAGCATTTAAGGAGAGCCCAGTGGAGTGTCACTAAGATGACAAAGGAGTTGGACCACCTCTCCTGTGAGAAGAGACTGAGAAAGCTGAGACTGTTCAGCCTGGAGAGGACTCAGGGGAACATTTCCAATGTGTATAAATACCTAAAACAATGGTACAAAGAGGATGGAGCCAACCTTTTTTTAGTGGTGCCCAGCGGCAATGGGACAGGCAATGGGCACAAATTGAATCATGGGAGATTCCCTCAGAACATCAGGAAACAATTTTTCAGTGGGAGGGTGACTGAGCACTGGTACAAGTTGAGAAGTTTCCATCCCCGGAGATCTTCAAAAGCTGTCTGGACACAGTCCTTGGTAACCAGCTCTGGGTGGCCCTGCTTGAGCAGAGTGGTTGGACCAGATGATTTCCAGAGGTCCCTTCTAATTCAACCATTTTGTGATGCTGTGAACCCAAAGAGATGCCAGCTCCTGAACTGTGCTCCTGTACAGTTACAGTATTTTCCAATGTCTCATTGAAAAGCATTTGGAGCATTATTGGACAAAAACAACACCTGAAGCCGCAACTGGAAAACTAGCGTTAGGAAATGTCGAAACATAACCTCAACATTCAAATTCCAGAGGATTTCCTGAATCTGCTAAGTTACTACCCTACTGCTACTTTCCAAAGTACCTCAGCAAATATGCCATGTATAATATTTTTCAGAATGACATATTTGAAATGGATCATGAAGTGACAGACATGCTGGGATAGTAGAAGAAGTTGTCTCTTTTGTTTATTACCAATTTTGCACCTGGGCAAGCCACAGATAACATAATCCTTGCATCATCTGGAATTCAAATGAAGGAATGATCTTGTTATCTTTGTTTTGATTGAATAATCTCTCCCTTCAAATAAAAGACAGACATTTTGTTAATATGGTAGTGCTAATTAAAAAAAAAAAAAAAAAAAAGAAAATTCTAAAATATGGAAAAAATCTAATTAGAAAATCTGTGAAAAAAAATCTTTCTTTTCAATAAAATGAGATGCTGACAGAATCTATTTAAGAAAATAAAAAACATCTGCAAGTGTCTTATTAATCTTCTTGAAAGAATGAAAGAATAATTTTTTTTCAAGCAAACACATGATCAATACTAAAAATTTGTGTGTGAAACCATCCAGTAATAGAATTTTTTGTTGGTTCACTTATTCAGCATGGATTATTTGCCCTCTATGCTGAATAATTTTGGGCAAGAAGGTGTGAAAAATAATTTTGGTTCTTTCTATTACAAGACAAGAAGATTGCTTTAGGATCTTCCAATTAAAGACAAGAAGATTCATGTAGGATCTGCTTTTAAAGCATATTGTCTCTTTCAGGGTTGACTAAATATGAGAAAAATCTGTTTTCAAATACGTCTGTGCAGGGAACAGTGACTGGGAATTAGGTGAGGAATTGCTCCAGAAAGAGACGCATGCATCAAAGGCTTTTCCTGTGCTCCTCCAGGTGTTGTTAAGACACAAATGCCCATGTCATGACCATCTACTTAGAGAGAGGCTCTGACTTTCATCTCTGAAAGGCCAAAAGATTAATGAGCAAAAGGACTACCTTTTTTTTTCTTTTTGACTAGATGCCTTTCCTCCAGAAGGGGCTTGGATGCTTGGAAGTGTCAAAAGCACTGTGGGGATACTTGTACATCTGTGAACTGGTGAAGCAGCTCATCAGTCAGAGTAGCTGATTTGGGAAACAAGGATACTGCTGCTAATGCCTGTTCCAAATTCTCTTTATAGAGTTAGCTTAGCATTTTATAATGTATAGCATTAGCACTTCAGAGACCTTAATCTTTTTTTAGAAACTAAGGGCAAATTTTGACAGTAATCTTTCTACAGCTTGTCTCAGAAGAAAAGCAGCTATTAAAGAAAACATCTAACTTTCAGCAGTCTTCATATCACCAATAGTCACCACCCTAGTGAATTTTCCAGAACAGATGATTGCTAGTTCTCATGCTGGATAAACAAAACAGTATCAGTGAGAGATCTCTGCAAAGTCACAAGGTTATCCCACTTAGAATTTCAACAAAGTTGGGCTTTGTCTGACACAGTTTAGTAACCCTGACACTACATCTGCAAGGTGTACTTCCTTTGCCAGTAAAATACGCTGCCTTCCTAGGCTCCTTTGGAAATAGGGAAACCAGAAGAAAAGACCTGGACTGATAGTGCCACAAAACAGGATATCTTATAGTGAGAGAAACTGAACTCCAGAGAGCCTGAAATCTTGCAATACAGCTAATGAACAGTAGAAAATGCAATTTTTTTCTCCCACTTAGCTGAGCATCTACATTTTCTTTCCTGCCCTGTTTCTCTTCTGATTCAGTTTGCTTTGAGTGTGTTTCTCTGTGACCTCCAGGCCAGATAAATTCTCTAAGTCTCATTTTTCCACTGCAACCCTCACAGAAAGCTGTGAATTTTTCTTCCAAACTGAGCCAAAGAGTATGTGAAATTTCCCTGGCTTTCCTGGAACATTCTGCTATTGGTTGCTAATTAATGTCTAACTAATGCTCCTAAACTATGGGCACTGGCTAATTATTATAACAAATAGTTATTTTGGAGACAAGCAAATAAACAGGGAAAGTAAAGCTCCCACCTCTGTTGATTTACTGTTAAGCCAGAACAGTAGATCTGCTAGACTGCCTATGTTACCTCTCCAAGAAAGTCTTGCCTGGTCCTACTGCATAGAAAATGAGTAGGTTAAAAAATTAGAGGGGGATGGTGGTGGTAATCTTGTACCAAAAGGGATCTGAATTGGCAGGTTTGAGCCCCCCATTCATTACAATTCCTTCTTACACTGACCTATTTTCAAGCACTGTGTCTTTTTTTTCATGCTTTTACCCTGCTTTTGCCTTTGGCAGAGTTGTGAGGGTCCACTCGGAGGAGAAGAGGGGTGTCAACTGTTCACCTGTTTATAGATCAGATTAGGCTTTTTTTTTTTCTTTAGACTAAGTAATTGCAACTTAAATGACTGTTATAATAGTATGTGTTTGGAGTTTTTCAATCTTGACTATATCTTTCTTGAGCAAGGGCATTCAAAACTGAACAGATGTTTCTCCCACAATCAAATTCGTTCATAACAGGCATTCGGAGAGTATTGCTGAAATATTCATGAGCCTTAAGAGATAACAATGCATGAATACTAATGAATAGTAAGTTGTTTGGTGCTTTAAACAATGACACAATAAAGCAAGTCCAAACTAAACCATCACACAATTAAACATTTCCTTAACTGCTTAGTCTTAGGTGAAGATTTCATATGTGATTTTCCTCTTATTAGAGGAAACAAAGAAAAAGGCACTTCAGAAAAGTGCATTTCAGTACTTTGCAAATGTATTTAATCTGTCTTGACTCAAGGAGTATATGAGAGAATGTTTACTAGCCTCATCACTACAGCTATTCCTAAGTGGACGTCTGTGGAACATATTTAAGGCTAGTTAGAAATTTTTCTGTTTGTTTTTCTTAATTGTAACTGAAGACAATACAACAACTTATCCTGCATGCATATAATACCTACCAGGTAGGAAACTGGAAACTGTGGTTTTGACTGGGGAATTTCTAATATTAATTGTCATTTTTCAGTCTTGACATTTTTATCAAAATCAGAAAATTTTGATGACATTTCCCCCCTTACTAATCTGATGTCAAACACACAATGACTGTTTTGACCGTCTCAGCTGGCAAGCTGTTGAACATGAAAACAGACAACAAATACTTTCACAATTTGGAAAGAGTAGGTTTGTGATGGTCTCAACTTTTACTGTTGTTGAAACTGGCCATTGTGATGTAACTAAAATTCTTTCAGATTTGTAGTCCATCCTCACTGAACACCTCCAGAGGCAGAGTGCAGTGAACTGAGTGTGGAGGTGAGGGATTTGACAGCCCAACTCACTGGCCACCAACACGTGCTCTTTGGGGTCTCTGTAGACTTGTGGCTTTGCCCTGATCACAGGACTATCTGGCACCACTGCAACACAGAGTAGTGCCACCATGGAAGATGTTGCTGTCTTCTACTTTCAAGTTTTTCTGGTGGCATTTCACTTTCAACTGAGAATGGCTGCATTATGCAAATACTGCATTTTCAGCCCTGGGTGTCCTACAATCCCCTGCGCTAACACAGGAGCTGCTTTAGCCCCGTGCACTGAGAGAAGAATAGCCCCTCAAATATGCTAAAACTTGTCTCATTTTACACAGTTTTTAAATGACAAATTATGTTATTCCACCTCCCTGCTGCCATTGTTTAAGGCCTCATTACCACAGAATTTCAGATGAAATAGAAATAATGATACCCAGAGACGTTTACCGACAACTTTGGCAACAGATGATTTCCAGCATTTATCGAGACAACCCCTCTCACAAATATCAGCAAATGCTGAAAACACTGGTGTTTCATAAGCATGTGTCATCTGGAGATGAGAAATCTTTAATGATTTTTTTTTTTAGGGAGGGTTCAGGTAGTCAAAATATCATAAATGATAAAATCTGTGATTTATAGCACAATGGCTAATTCAGAACAATGACTTGTCATGTTTTTATCAGGGAAATCATGTAAGATCGTGAAAGGAGAGATGGAGCGAAAAAAGAAAATGGAAGGTGATTATAAAAGAAGAGGTTGGCTGTCATTCTGGTAATAGTGCCTGTTATCAATCTGTTTAATTGTCACATGAGATTGCTGGTGGGAGAGCACATGCACCTGACAAGAAGAGTGGTAGAGCTCCCACCAGGCTCCTCCAGGCTCTTCTAGCCCCTGGAGTATCTCTGTGCTTTACTGTCAGTCAGGGACAAGTCTTGCAGGGGTGGTACCCATGCAAGTAGCCTCAGTGGCAACCTGGACAGAAGAAATTGTCATGATGGAATTGTGAACACCAACTCTACAAGTATGATCTGTTTGGGTTTAATTTTTGTCCTTTGTGGTAATATCTTAGAATTTGGAAAAAATAACAAGTGTTTCCACTGATACCTATGTCTTCTGAAACACTGACTTCTGTCATCAGGTATTTATCATTAACTGGAGTACTAAAAAGGAAGACTTATTCTGAATGAATCAAAATAATAGCAATAACTTTCAAATATTTGTTTGCTGCCATATATTCAGCCAAAGAAATTCATAATTTGTTGTTTATTATCTTTACATCTATAGCAGGGTTTCACTAAACACTTGTAAGATTGTATTTGTTATTATGCAAATAATTTTGTATATAGCTTAGAAAATCTTGTAGATATAGAGAATATTATTTACCAGGACAGCCTTCAAAAGCTTCATAGAAAAAGGTTTGGAGTTGTATATTTTACAAATTAGACTGCAGTAAAACATAATATAAGCATTAATAAGGTTTGAACTTTGTTCTTACCATGTATTTCCAAGATTTTTATGTCTCTCGATTTATGGCAACTTCCACATTTCATTACCTTTTCCTCAATATTTCATGGCTTCACTTCTACATTTTAATAGAAGTGTCTTCTAGAAGTGAAATTTATTGAAAGAGCTTGATTTCATTTTTCCTGTTGCTCTCAAGTGTCTAGGTGTGTTTTTCATTTCTGTCACCTGTCCTGATGAAATGTATAATCTACTTGAACCATATGTAGCTGTCTGGGATACCTCAGAAGGTGGAGAGGAAAGGAAAAAGCAGATAAAAAAATCAAAACCCTTAAAATGTTATTTTGTCTTTAAAAATCTGCAGTCTCTTTCTCCTCAGGATGAACGTTAGCCCTTAGAACTATATTTTCATTTATAAATGTAGAGCCAGGTAGGACATGATCTTTTGCAGTGTGTGGTTCATAGATTTTCACTCAAAATGTTACTTGGAAACAAGAGCAAGAGCTGCCTGTTCAGAAAAACACATGTTCCTGAGTTAAGCAGTTGAAGGGATGGACAATTTATCACATTCTCTTCAAGGTAGTTAAAACAGTTGCTTTGCTTTGCTGTTAGTGCTCCCAAAAATGCAATCTCCTGCCCTCACTGACTTTTATTTTGGGGACAGGACCAGTGGCTCGTTTATTTGAGACATTAGTAGTCCTTTTCTGGTGGTTGAGAGGTGGCCAGGGGATTGCTCCTAGACTGCAATCTAGGTCACAGCCTCCTCAGTTCACCCTGCTGTCCCGGTGCTCTGAACTGGGAGTACAGCTGGATATGCCATTGCTTCTTTCAAATCCAGGTGTCCAAGCTCCTGCTATGGTAGCAGTTTAGGGAGATAGCAAATGAGGGAAAAAAGACTGATCTCTGCCTGGATCATTCCTGTTTCTATGGTCATCTTGTGGTTAAGGTGTGCATCTCAGTCTGGATCCTCCTCCAGCCTGCAGGTTTTGATACAGCATCAGCGGGAATGTCTTTCTAGACAACTGGCTGGGCTGCACTCACCTCCCTTGGATGTATACCAGTTAACATCTGATGTAGAATTGTTCACTTATAGAACTCCATTTATTGATCTGTCTTTGAATATTGGCCTGTCTACATATATATTTTGAAGTCTGTGGGCAGGACAGGAGCTGGTTAACAACCCCTGAGATGTGAGGGGAGGGGCTCCACAGCAGATTCTCTGGCCCAGCAGCCTGGTTTTGGCAGAGTGTGAAGCTTTGGTTAGATGAGAGAACTGCAAGGTGGCCACACATGGTGGTCTAACAGGGCTCATACAACTAGAATTGTCAGAATATTATTATTTTTGCAAGAGGTGAAGTGATGTCCTTCAAGATTATAAAATACCAAGACATATTTCCTTTCAGTTGCACTCATTGGGAGAGTAGCATGTAACCCCACCAGACAGTAGGTTAGAGAAATGCATAAATGCTGTGCTGCTTTACCCAGAATTAGGTTAACACTGTTTACATGTCCATGACCTGGCTGCTCCACTGGCCCTATTAGATATGAGCTAGCAGCTGAGAGGGAGAGAAGAGCAGCCTGATTAAATGCTGCTGGAAGCTTTTGCAGCCCAAAACAAGTGTCTCCACCTGTGCAGGTTGTCAGGGTCGTTTTCAGGAACCTCAAGAGTGTTGTTCAAGGGCCTAAAGAAGCTGTTTGACATGCAGAGCTTGGATTTGCCCCCTCATGCCCTTACCTTTGCTTTTGACAACCGACAGAGCCCAAATTGTGCTTTGGGCCATACAACTATTGAGAACACCAAAGTTATGGGGGATTAACCAAACTCAGGTAATGCTGCAGCTGAGTGCTGTGATGATTTCAGAGCAGAGCTGGGTGGGGGGGATAGCCCAATTCTGCTGTGACCCATGGAGACGATTCTACATCCTCTACAATAAATCCTCTACAAATACATGGGGAAGAGGGGGAGGGAAAGTACCTTTTCTCTCATGCTAGCATTAGAGGAACAACAGAAGAACTTGATGATAATAGGTTTTATGAAAACAGTGAAAGTTAATGATGCTGGCAACTAATATATATGCTTTCCCAGGCAATAGATACATCTCAGGTAAACCCAGAAACGTTTCAAAGTGATCATAATGTCCATTTTAGGGAATAATGAATCATCTGTCCTCTTATATGGGAAAAAATGTTTATTCAATATTGTTATACTGAATAACTCTGAACTTTATTACTTTCTTCTCTAGCTGAAATGAATAGTTTTGCTGAGAAAATGTGAACTATATACTTATTGCATCTTAAATCCATAATCAAATTAAATATATCAGAAAGGACTAGATTGTTCACTCTATTAGTCTCACTGCAGTCTTGAAATACTCTCCAGATGCTGAGCACACTGACTTAAAAATTATCACTTTTGTTGAATATCTTCTTAGTGAGTAAACCAAGATATTTTCCTTTCCATCAAGCCAGCAATTCAATTATTTTTTTCAGATAAGATTCAAATGTTTCTTATGAGATTTTATAAACTATTATTTTAAATTTCAATAAGATTTTATTAATATTTTTTTTATTACAGACAGATCAAAACTGCCTTTTGGATTAATGTCACAATGTGAGCTGCATCAGGTTGCTTAGAGGGGAAGCAAGATGCTTATGGCAGGATGCAGAAGGAAAGCAACTAGTAGTTAGCAAGTAGCAATATCTGTATACAGCCTCAAGCCAAAGCAGTTTACCTACAAGTTACAGTTTCAGATAAAAACAGCAAAACCCAACAAATTCTCCATCACACTTTGAGTCTGAGTAGGGGTTCCTATGCCATTAAATGGTCTGAAATTTTTAAATTATATAAAAACCCAAAATGTCTTTAAGCATTACTAAGTAATCTATCTAAGTAAGGTAGTATGTAAGACCTAAGTAAGTGGAATATGTTTTTGCTGCTATTTTCAAAGAAGTTTATGTGGAACCCAGCTCCCAGAGAGGTTCTCCCCTGTTCATACAATTACAGTCTTAAAAGAATTCATTAAACATTTACAAGTTTTATATTGTTGATCAAATTTGTTTGCTGATATCTATCTGAAAAAGAATAAAGTTTTGCAAGGATGTCAAACAACTCTTAGGTAGCCCCATGATTGTAATGCTCAAGATCCCATAATGTGCTTGCTCAAAATGTGTCTAAAATTTTGGGGACTAAAATGTTTGATTTTTTTCTTTTTAAAGATGTTTGGAACTTGTTTTGCTGAATTAGAAATTCAGTGTAGACAATCTCTGCCTTCCCATAGTAAACATTTATATTAGCATTAATTAGATAGATTTATGCATATATTGATAGGGAAAAACAAACACACCATAGAGAAGTTAACAATGACATGAATGATTAATAACATTCAAGTAGAAATTTTATGCAAAGACGTGGGTGGATAGATAATTTAGCTGCTGTGCTTGCCCTTGATTTCTGGCAAACTTAATGCCTTTCCTTTCAAAGATTGCTGCTAGAAAGTTTATCTGATTAGCTGTTGGTAGCAAAAGAGGTGTTTATGTCTCTCTTCTCTTTGTTGAAGATAAACTGCTTTCACTCTACCAGGACCTCTCCTTGTGTTGCATGTGAGCTGTAACTCTTTCTTTTTTCGGTGATCTTGTTTCTGAAGGACTGGCTGTTGAAAAAGCCTGGCCTGAGAACAGTCATTTGATTAGGCTATAAGTGCAGTATATGTGGAAAAGAAGAAATGTCACCAGCATTTGAGTGTGAATTTCCTTTCCCATTTAAAAAGTGTTTTTGTGCAAGGGATGGCATATCCAAAGCATAAACATCTGCTAACTATTTTACTATTCAATGAAAATATAACCTGAAGTCAAATTGCTATGTAGATGCTGTAGAAATTTGTACCTCTAGGCCAACAGACCTGGTTATCAGCAGACCAACACAAATCTCTGAGAAGGGCTTTAGAAACAGAAAAAGTTTGGGCTAAATTAGGAGTTGCTTGTTCTGCTAGGTTGCCTTAGATGGACACCAGTTGCCCACCAAGCTGTTCTATCACTCCCCTTCCTGAGCTGAGGGGAGAAAAAATTATAACAAAATCCTCATGGGTTGAGCTAAGGAGAGGGAGAGATCGCTCACCAGTTACTGTCATGGGCAAAACAGACTTGGAGACCAGCAGGCTGAGGGAGTTGATTCTTCTCCATTCTGAGATCCCATCTGGAATTTCCAGCTCTGGGGTCCTCAATGTAAGAAAGATATTCACCTACCTGTTACAGCAGGTTCAGGTGAGTGCAACAAACATGATCAGATGGCTGGGGCATCCCTCCTAGGAAGGCAGGCTGGGAGATTTTGGGTTGTTCAGCCTCAAAAGAGAAGGCTCCAGGGAGACGTAATAGCAGACCTCCAGTACCTACAGGGAGCCTACAAGACAGCTGGAGAGGGACATTCTACAAAGGCATGTAGTGATAGGACAAGCGGAATTAAACTGAAAGAGGATAGGTTTAGATTAGATATTAGAAAGAAATTCCTTATTGTGAGGTTGGTGAGACACTGGACCAGGCTGCCCAGAGAAGTTTTGGATGCTCCACTATGGTGGTGTCTGGTGCAGCTTTACCGGCTAGCTCTCTCACTGGTCTGCATATGAAGGGTACAGCCTTGTACCTTTGATTTTTGGTGGGTCTGAACCTCAGGCTGAAATGTGTTAGATGGCGAGGAAGAAGGAGGACTCTCATGTGGGAAGCAGATAGGTTTATTCAACTCTGAGACTGAGACTCACGTGAAGAGTGAGACTCCGGGGCTCAGGTTGCCCATTAAGTACCAGGGGTGTCTCCTGGGCAAGGAGATACTTAGAACCAATCTCAGGGAAGAGGAGGAGTGACCAAGAACAGGGGACAATTGGCAGGGCCATCAATGAACAGAAAGGGGAGTGAGGAACTTGATGCCTTGCTGAGTCACCCTGAAGCCTTACTAGAACTTTTCAGGCTTAGGGTGTGGTGGCAGTGTGATTGACAAGAGCTATTTCAGGGAAAGACCACAGGGAATTGGGGATGGCGGGGATGGGGGGTGTAGGGATAAACCATTATAAACAAATAACAAAATCATACAGAATTATTGGAAAACTCAAAATGCACACCTCAACACTCCACCACTGGCAGTATCCAAGGCCATGTTGAGTGGGGCTTTGAGCAAACTGGTCTAGTGGGTGCCATCTCTGCCCATGGCATGGAGTTGGAAATAGATGACCTTAAAGGTTCCTTCCAACCAAAACCATTTTATGATTCAATGAAATGAATTTAATTTATTGCCAATCCAAGAATAGGGTAATAAGGAATAAACCCTTAAAAGCACTTTCTTCCACCTGTCCCTTCTTCATGGGCCTAATTTTAATCTTAATTTCTTTACCTCCTTCCCCCCAGTAGTGCAGGGGTATGGGAATGGGGATTGTGGTCTGTTTATCACATGCTGTCTCTGCTGCTCCTTCCTCATCAGGGCAAGGACTACTCACACTCTTCTGCTCCCCTGTGGTGTCCCTCCCATGGGAGATAGTCCTTCCTGAACTTCTCTGACCTGTGTCCTTCCCACAGGCTGCAGATCTAAACAAATTGCTCCAGTGTGGGTCCCTTCCATGGGATGCAGTCCAACAGGAACTGGCTGCTCCAGCATGGATTCCCTGCAGAGTCACAAGTCCTGCCAGCAAACCTGCTCCAGCATGGGCTGTTCTCTCTGGGTGGTCACAACATCCTTTGGATGCAACCACCTGCTCTGGCATGCGGTCCTCCAGAGGCTTCAGGGGAATATCTGCTCTGGAACTTGGAGTACCTCCTTCCTTTCCTTGTTCACCAATCTTTGTGTTAGCAGTGTTTTTTCTCTCACATATGCTCACCCCTCTCTTCTGACAGCTGCTGATGTTGTGCAGGGTTTAATTTCCCCCTTCTTAAATATGTTATCCCAGAAGCACTATCACAGTCACTGATGGGCTCTGCCTTGGCCAGCAACAGGTCAGTCTCAGAGTTGAGTGGTGTTGACTCTGTTGGACACAGGGGGAACTTCCAGCAGCTTCTTACAGATTCCACTCCTGCACCCTCCTCCTCCAGAACCTTGACAAGAAAACGCAATACAAATGCTATCAAAGAGAAAATCCTGTTCTCTTAATTGGCAAATAGTGAAGCTAGTGGGTCCACAGCAAAGGCTGGAGCCCCTGGCATTGCTAAGAGATGGGGATGTTTTCCCTGGCATGCTGCGGTCATTTGTACATGCTCCCACTGTGGCTCCTGTTTTCACTTCAGAGCAGTAATTAAGGATGGATGACAGCAATAATAAGGGAAGTTTCACAGAGTTATATTTTTTTGGGTTTTTTTTGAGGGAGGAAGGTTGAAATAAAATATAAATCACGCCTCAAGGTAACTTCAGTGTACAGTGGAAATAACCATTTAAACAATATTTCCATCTTCTGAAAGGTGTTCCACTGTGTGTGCATCGAAGTGCCAGCAGAATATACATGTTTTAATCTCACTCAAGAAAAAGAGTTGCACATTATAATTTTGTAACCTCCATTTAAAAGTACCAAATTACTCATTTTGCTTACATGATATAAACTGCAGCTTCTCCTTAGAGACAAGGGCTGCAGTCAGGCTAAGATGATGGATGGGTGTGCCTTCACCATGCTGTTGTTCCTCACCCACCCAAGCCTTGGATCTGTGGCTCTGCTGTCTCTACCCTGAAAAACCTTTACAGAGGTTTTGTTTGTAGTGCTGTGATAAAGCATGAGCCTTTGTGAGAGAGCTGAAGATATCTGTCAAGCTTGAACAGGAAGACTGGCAAGAGAGGAGTAATTTCAGCTCTTTTGCTCCTCTGTTCCACCACTACCTACTGGAAGGGCCCCTTCTCTCATTTTGGAGGAACTTAGGGCTACTCAGTGTCTGCATGAATATGGCCCTAAGAGAAAAGAAAAGGCTGGCTCTACACCTGCCTATTCACTTGGGTTATGGTGAGATGGGTGCCTTCCTCTTACACCTTGAAGTCTGGGCTATGGTTATTCAGAATGGGGAACATGATGCCAATTTTTTTCACCCAAATGAAAGAGCTGCCAGTGGCTACAAGAGTAGATCCCAACACCTCTCTGCAGTAGATCCCAACAGCACTCTCTTTCAATCATGGTGTTGGTTCAGGGGTGTGATTTCCTCAATGCTCTTGGGCAGTGCTGCTGTTTCAGTAGAAAAATCTGTCTAATAACTAAGTTCTTGTTACAAGTGCTTTTAATTTTTAGAAAATATGGGAATATTTTCCTTTTGGCCTAGAATTACTACTTTTGTCATCCTGCATGTCCTGTAATGTGATTAAATGCTTGCCTGGTTGTGCTGTCATAACTTTGAGCTACTGTCATAACTTATTGTTATGCTGTCATAGCTATTACAAAAGTGCCATCTGTATTTAACAGCTGTGACCAGTGTGCCTTAGTGATTCTTATGTAGCAAGCTGCTGTTGTTTTGACCAGATGTTCATTTTCTTCAAATACATCAAGTAAGTCCAATATCTTATAAAAAAGACTTGAGGACACTGTGAGATTAGTAAACCTGATGACAACATCCTATTTCTCAAGCATATCTTACAAAATCTTTCTTTCATTTACATTATGATACTCTGCTGTAGCCAGTGCTATCCTACATGTGCAGAATGAGAAAGTTGCTTCAGCTTCTTCATTAAAAACAGCCTGGTTTCTTCAAACTTTCTGTCTCCCTGACTCTTCCTCGTATGTGCCCACCAGACACCACAGTCTGCAGTGGCAGGAGTGTTAAAACAAACTCGGACAAGTCAGTGATTTCATTCTCTTAGGCATTGAAAATTCAGAAATTTATACAGGGTCCAGTTTACAGCGGTAGTTAGGTGCCTAGAAATGCAAAAAGGTCTGGGTAGGATTTGCTAAATCCTAAACGGATTATGTACTTAACTCTTATTGACCTCCTTTCAAATGGTTTTGATTCTTTTGTCTGCAAAACAAGCTGAAATACCTGAAACAATCTGCTTCTGGAAACTGAAAATTTGCTGATTTTGGTCAATACAGAACAAACACATGAAAAACCCACCCATGAAATGCAAACACTTCTGTATGTGATGTTACAGAAGCCAGGAGTTGCAAAAGGGAGTGAAAAGACCTTTCATTCCAGTTCTCCCTCCTGCTTTCACCTCTTTCATCCATGTCACTACCAGTTACAAAGACAGGACATCAGCAGAGCAATGTTGAGTTTCTTTCCAGAGGCCTGCTCCTTGTCTGCACTGGGTGGGAAAGCCAGACAAGATCAATTCATTATCCTTCTCAGCCATTGGCATGGAAATTGGTCTCAGACACGCTGGGTCATAGAAACACTTCTATTCAAAAATTTCAATAAAGAAGAGAAAGTATTGCACTTGACACCTATCTCCTCTTGTTTGCATTTTTTTTTTATATTTGAGGTAGCCAAGGCAAGGCAACATAAGTTCAACTTGTGGGATGTCTTCCCACTCCATCCTATTGACAGACAGTAGCATCTACATTAAAGAATCCCAGAAAAAGAAAATCTAACTATTAAGCAGATGAAGCTGAGAATCATAAAAAATGGCAGGGAATGGTGAAATGTACTTGCTGTGTTTCTTTTCTTGAGACCTTCCTTGAGATGAAGGTGGTGTGTGAGGAAGAAAACAAATCTCCTGGGACAGCTGGAGCCTTTATCCAGTACCTTGCCTTAGCCTTTATCTGCTTACCTCCTGTGGTGCAGAGCTTGTCCTGGGTAGGAGAGAAACAAAGCACACAGGAAAACAGGCAGGAAAGGCATTTTAAAAATGGTCTAGTGCACTCAATTCTTTCAGGCTGAGGGCAGCACACGCTGGTGAGAAATGCGAATCACACTGAGAAAGTGCCAGAAGCCTGAGGTTTGCTCCTACCTAATTGGCTTGTTAAGCTGTTAAAACTGAAAGCACCAAGTCCTTGGATATTTCTTGCCTGTTTTGTTTTTTTTTTTGGATTCACAGACGTGAAAAGAAACATGCACACCTAAGATCTGATACAAAACTGGCTTTGCTATGTTTCACCTACTGTGTGATAATGTCTTAATTCACCATATTCTGTGCTTGTGCAGCACTCAGTGCAGCAGAGTCTTGAGTTGTGCCTGTGGTTTCTGGTAATAAGCGTCATCACCACCATCACACGTGAAACATCTAAAACACTGTGATGTGTGTCTGCTTGGCTTTTCTCTTTGGCAAGTAATGTTGTTCTCATTACCACATCACTTCTGTGTCCTGTCTGCCAGCTATTACTTTTTAGATTTTGATAGTACTAACAATAATCCATGAACAATAGGTCTAAGCAATTTAAATTCAAATTATCAGTAAGTACCCACACAATGTGTTGACATAATGCCTTTACCTTATTCTCTCTTTGCCTGTCACCTAAAATTGCACAGAATCTTGGACTCGTAGAACACCTTCCACCTGCAAAAATGCCAGATGAGTTTAGAAGTAAGCCTTTATCAGAGTTATAACCACCCCACAAATCCGAATCACTCTCCTCAGGTCTCCAGCGTATTTGCAGAAATGCCTGTTTCTGAATTATGAACCAAAGTTGTATAATTTTTCTCTATTAGTTTAGTTGACATTCATGACTGTTTATAGATCATGTGCTATCTAGAGACACCATGTCTCTAATTGACCCATTTCAGAGGATGAAATCAGTTAAGAGCAGCAGGACTTTATATGAAAGTAAAATTCCATTTGCTCTTATTAAAGTGACTTTCTTTCTCTTTCTGAGGAATTTTGATAGAAGTATGCTTATTTCCATATTTGAGTATCTCATTGACTGAAAGCTTCCTTGTAAACCACTTATGGTGTCTTGAATCAAGTCAACTGTGTGTTTTCTGTGTAGTTCCACAATCTTGATTTTTTCATGGATTTTGTGCCTTTATAATCACCATTCCCTCTTAAGGAAAGAGAATGCCTAATTCTGTAACAGAAACGGGGACATTCAGTGTGTTGTTGTGCACAGGATGGGGTCTTTGAGAATGTTCAAAGAGACAAAAAATGAGAGAAAGTATAGAGCTGGAAAATATTTTTGAGGTGTAACCTTTTTTAAATTTTTTTTTAAAGTTTATTTTTATTATTATTATTTCAGAAGCACTTACATCTTATGGACTTCTCAAATGATTTATCATCCTCTTTCTGAAGCTGTCCCTGATACTGTTCTTCAGCATCTGATTTTTATGAGCCTTATTGCTGGTTTCTAGGTCACTGAGCCCAGAGGCAGCTCACAATTGGTTGTTGCCTCAGATGCATGCAGAGTGGGGGATATTTTCCTCTTTATCTATTAATGTGCAGTTAATGCAAACAAGTGATAAAGAAAATCTGTAGCCTTTTTTTTAATGAGTATATTTAATGTGTGAAGGCAGTTAGACATGAATACAGTACAGGAAATAAGATCAAGCCAAGCCAGAGAGGAATCAATAAGTGATACTGTTTTGTAAGCAAAGTATTTGATTACTCCTCGCAGTGATTTGCCAGAGAAGCAGAGTTCTTGTTCTCTCAGTAGGAACTGAATTAACAAGTACAGCAGTAAATTTCTGATGTACACATTTAAGAATTAGCAGTGTATCTTGCAGTCAAAGATTGTATTGTTTCAATCCCCAAACCAAGGTTCAGGAGCCTAAAGATTTCCAGTTTAATGAATGAGAATTTTACTACAGCCTAATGTCTTGGAGAGGCTGCTATCTCTATGGGGACGAAGTAGTTAAAAAGGTCAGTAAAGGTATGAGCTGAAAATTTTTATTTAAGTTCATTAAGCTTGAGGTGACCCCAAATTCTAAGTTTTGGATAACCCAAATTCTAAGTTTCTAGGACTCCAACATCGACCCTGCAATGTGGGCTTGCAGCCCAGAAAGCAAACCATATCCTGGGCTGCATCAAGAAAAGCATGGTCAGCAGGGCAAGGGATGTGATCCTCCCCCTCTACTCTCCCTTCATGACACCCCATCTGGAGCACTGTGTCCAGCTCTGGGGTTCCCAACATAATAAGGACATGGATCTGCTGGAGGGAGTCCAGAGGAGGCCATGAAGATGCTCAGAGGGCTGGAGCACCTCTCCTGTGAAGACAGACTGGGAGAGCAGGAGCTGTTTAGCCTGGACAAGAGAAGACTCTGGGAAAACCTTGCAACACCTTTTAGTACCTGCAGAAAGCCTACAAGAGAGGGAGAGGGACTTCTTACAAGGGTATGTGTTGGTAGGACAAGAGATGATGTCTTTAAACATAAGCAGGGTAGATTTATGCAGGATATTAGGAAGAAATTCTTTATTGTGAGACACTGGAACAGGCTGCCCAGAGAAGCTGTGGATGTCCACCCCTGCCAGCGTTCAAGGCCAGGTTGGATGGGGCTCTTAGCAACCTGGTCTAGTGAAAGGTATCTCTGCTCATGGCAAGGGGTTGGAACAGGTGATCTTTAAGGTCCCTTCCAACCCAATCCATTCTATGATTACCACACATGTTAATGTTTTCTTTCAGCTTTGCAAGACATGAAGAACAATTTTGTGCTCACACAAACTCTCATTTTACAGGTTCATGAAAGTATAATATACAAGGCATATTTATGGTCAAAATTGAAATATGTTCAGTTCTAGTAATTTATATTCATTACTATCATGGAAGTTGTAACACAAAGCGTATCTGCCAATGTTTGTTTGCAAGCACATGAGAGTTTGTAGGGCCTTTTTCTCCACTTGTTTAGTATTTGCTGCTTTCAAGCATTTTGTGACTGAATTTTATGGGCATGAATGATCATAGAAAGCAAGTTTTATGCTTCTATGATCATAGGGAAAATGTGACTTATGTGACTTGGGGAAAATGAGCTTACTTATTAAATGCAATGTTTCCAAAAGCCTAGAGAGAAATACATTATCCTTTGAACTAGAAAGCACACCAAGACAATGAAGCAGAGATTTCTCCTCTATAGTGTCACGTATTGGGCACACAAAAAAAACCATTCAAGGTAACAAATACAGTGGAGAAAATGGAGATCTGTATGGAAAAGCTATGTGAAAAGAGAAATAAAATTTGTCAGACGTGATTCACTGTGGACCGTGCTGACCTGTGATGCCGAGTTTCTAAATGCTTTACCATTCCAGAATTTAAAGTGAAGATGATGCCTCATTAAGAGATTTTCCTTAATGCTTATTTGTCTAAGCCAATTGTTTACACTGTCCTCGCTCCCTGGGCATTTGCCCAACAATCCATCTGAAGGTCTGAAATATGCCATTTCCCTAGGTGACTTGTGAACCGAGGTGTTTTGGCTTGACAAATACAAAGGGAGACACTTTTCAGGTAACTCAAGTGCCTCTTGTGTATGCTCATGTCTGAAAACTGAGGTTATGCAGCTTCCTGTTTAAGCCCATATTGGAAATGTGTGTCCCTGCATACAATCCCAAGAACTCTGGCAGTGGCAGCCAGAACTACATCTGTCCTGCAGAGTACCTAACACATGAAGTTTAATTGATGTAAGGAAATACAAAATCCATTCCTACATCTTATACCATCACTTATGACTACAGTGAGCCTTTTTAGCTACAGACAGGGCATTACTCTCCAAATTTACAGAACTGTACTCAAAATAACCTCTTTCACCCTTGCAGAAAAAAACCAGTTCTGTTAAAAGTCAGCTGCTGCATAGTCTTTCTGCAAATCCCTTTAATTAACAGGGCTATGCTGACTGTTGTCACCCTGCTGCTACAAAATGTAACCAACCTTAGTTCCTGACAGGGTACAAAACCTCAAAGACGTTGGACTTTTCCTGAGACCAAGGCTGGCTGCCTGCCTATGAGAACTGCTACAGATTATTTACTCCCAGAGGAAAACTGGGCTGACTTGACAGGGAAGTCAGGAGTGACTACAGAGCTATATTATTTGGGGCATTAGGGTCTCCTCAGGACTGAAGGGATCCAAATGACCAGCTGTTGTCATGGCCATTGTCTCATCACAAACGTGGCTCCAGGTTTCTTGAAAGCGTAGGTGAGGGGCCGGGGAGGAGGCAAGGACTGCCCCCGCTGAGGCTCAGGGGTTTTCTGCTTGTTTCACACTGCTTTATTCCTTGTGGAGGAGTGCTGGCCAGGGACAAACCCAGCCAGCCTCCTGGGGCTCAGGCACTGGCAGGAATAAGAAGCTCTTATTCTGCTCTTTCACTGCTCCCAGCAGCCTGTTCCATGCCCAAACTTGCCCCAGCTCTTAGAGGAGCATTTCCTCTGCTTGCAGGAGTAAATCAACTCACTTCCAGCTTTGGTTTTAGCAAAATCACACCCTCACCAGGAAATTTGCACTTGAGATTCTGTTGCAGGGATAGTCTACTAAGCAGCATTTCTCTCAATATGCATGATCCTAGAGCCAGTCGTAGCTGTAACTTATTAATGAGAATAGAGTAAATAGAAAGAAACAAAAAACATTCTAGTCAAACTCAAAACGTGCTATGTAGAAACTTTTGACATTAGTGAAAGTTTACATACTAGGCTAAACACTTCGCACATGACTTTACATGGCAATGAAGCAGAAGTCCACATCTTGAAATGTCCATCAATTCTTTTTTCCCAGACCTCCCATTCTGTCTGGATTGGACTGAGGAACAATGGTGTCACGCATAAAGAAAACTTTCCCGGTTTTTGTTCTCAGTAGGCAGCTCCACACATTAGTTCACTGCTAATGAATGCATGGGATGTACCTACTTGTTTCAGTACAGCAAGGCACAGGCCAAAGCTTTTATCCCCTCAGAAAATTCATCCTAAAAGTATATATTCAGCTCACTGAAGTTAGGGTGTTGGGTTGGTGTTTGGTGGTGGTTTTTTTTTTTGGTTTTTTTTTTTCCTTTTCTTTTACTTTTTCTTTTCTTAAGGCAGCTAGACTGGAAACAGACAGACTATAAATTTATTCATGGAAGCATTTCAAATCTTAGCGCACACATTTGTGAGCTTGATTTACTAGCATACATCACGACAGTTCTGAGTATATTTAAATAGAGATACAGTCTGTCTCTGAAATATATGCCTTGTCAATTGCAACCTATGTAATTTTAGAGTGCTTTCTTTTTTTATATATTGATATTGCAGTGATATCAGTGCTAACAAATTAGATAGATGCAGAATTCTCTGAAATATTAGCTAAAACCAAATATACAGTATTTTTTGTGTGATACCTGTAAAAATCATTGAATGTAATTTTAACTATATTCCATTCAGGTACAGGCACCATGATTAGTTGAAATATGTCAGAGCAAATGCAATCAAAGTAAAGTACACAGACAGAAAGAAGGTGGCTAAAAGGGTTTTGTATTTTTGAACGAGACTGAAATTTGTTATCTGCCCATGAATATTTTGTGCAGCTGTGGCTTGTAAAGAGCATGTGCTTGTTGATTTAACTAACAGTACTCATAACACAGTATCTTAAATATGAGCAGGTTGATAATTTTGCAGTATCTCTGCTAACAGTGAGTGCATAAGCAAACCCCAGATGTTTTCATTTTGTACAATGTGATACTCAGTGGGCACAGAATAGCACAGAAGAACAAACTGCTGCCCATCCCTGACCACACTGCAGCTGTGTGTAGCTGTGGTCATATAAAAATGTTCCTGCAGTTCAGCATGTGTCAATCTCAAATGCTAACTCAGCTTATTAAAACTTGTTCAAGTGAAAATGGTGCTACAGACTTGTAAGGATATGATTTCTCCTGGAATAGTTTTCAGTTGTGAACTGAAGACAATTAGAAATATGTTGTCTATTTCTGACCCCATCTATTGATAGAAATTTCTTGCAAGTAATTTTTGTCCTTTTTCAGAGAGACTATGTTTGAATAATCAATGGAAATTTTACTGCTTTTCTTAAGGCTCTAAACCTTGTAAATTAGCCAATGAATCTGTAGCTCTGTGTTGCTAGGGTGTTGGCTATTACAGAGCATAACAGTGAGACAGAATAACCTATCAATCACATTGCTGGAGCTCAGATGTGATTCAGTTTTTCTGAATGAAGTAGCAGCCTTTTTTTTTTTGTCACTGTTTTCCTTATAGAAGATGGGGAAATGGAACTGTGAATTTTGGGTAGTGGGACAAAGGAACTGTGAGGCTGATAGAGCACCCAAACGTCCAAAAACCATCTTCTCAGTTTCAAGTGGTTGGTGAGCTCTGTACTGAAACTAAGACCTAAGTTCATGAACCTGAGCTGGTCCACAGACATCTCTACTCATTGTGAGAGTGCACAGCATTTCCCGAACCCCACCTGTGTAATTTCTGACTCTGTAAAGGCTGAGAGGGTTTTTCTGTGAGCCTTTGCCCTCCATTTGTAAGAAAGATACAAATTTGAAAGGCTACCCAGCAGGGAAAATTGCATCATTATTTCAATGTGATAAGAATAGGAGAGAGAAGGGAGGAAATGTGAGGCAAGGTTCCTCATTTGTCCGCACCTGCCTCAAGCCATGGGATTTGGGCAAATCAATCTTTGCAAAAACAGAAATACTTGTTGGGTTAGAGTCAAATATATAGTGCAAAAATTTTCATGCTAACCTATCATCTAATTAAAAGTAACAAACTGTGTTTTATTGGAGGCATTAAACATTGTTCAAATGCATGGGAAATAGACACCATCTTCTGAAGAAGAGCTTTGGTACTACAGGATGGAAAAGCAAAATGTACAGGTGAGTAGAAAAGTCTGTGCAGTTGTGTGACCTCTCCCACTGATGGCTGTAAGAATATAAACATGAGGACTCTCACCTTATTGCTCACCACAGCAATTATAAAAGGAGTATTGAAGATGGCTGTGGCTTGGCAATACAAGATTCTTTTGCCTTTATTAAAAAGATATGGACTATCATCAAGTCTTCAAATCCACACAATGAAAGTGTTCATTTCTTGAAGTATCCAAGTTAGTTTCAGAAAATTTACTTCCTTTTTCTGAGGATACAGAAATTTTAAAATTCTTTTTCCATCACAAAAAGGAAAAAAAAGGAAAAAAAAAAGCTTACTTTACTTTAGCTCTTTTAAAACACTTTTCCCACAGGGAATATAACATATATTTTTTCAACTGTCTTGCAACGGTTTTTAAACAGTTCATTTTTAATTTCAAAATTTTTCTTTGACTTTGATGAAAAAAATCTGCTAAAATGAGAAACCAATTTCTGTTTTAGACTAGAAACACTGAAAAAGGTTTTATAGAAACAGAAGTGTTATTATAAGTAAAAGCAAGATATTTCACACAGTCATGTCAGAAAGCAAAAAGATTTGTATGGAGGCAAATTATGTTTGAAGCTGGTTGCATAGTGGAAAGGAAATGGTAGATGATGGGAAAATGAATAGGCAGAGAAAGAGCTTTCTTTGTGAGGTATTGAAAGTAAACTGTTGTGCTGAACTTGATATTTTTTAAGGACTGGAAAGACAGTAGATATTTTCAGCATTATGACTGATATGTCATGTGTAGGAATGCAATCCCTGTACCCTTAACAGGTGTTTCCTTATAGGGAAAGGGTCTCACCTTGCTTTTTCTATGTAAAGAAGTTAACTAGAAAGTTCTGTGGGTTTCTCTTTGCTTTTGGCAGGAAACAAGCCCAGAAATGTAGATTGGACCCTAAAAGTGCTAATCAAAGAATGTTGTTATTTCTGATTGGGCCAAGGGCCAAAAAGCCCACCTAAGCCATTGAGTATAAAAAAGAAAGAGCAAGAGAACTCCACGCTTTTTGCTTTAGCCTCTGGCATTTAGAGGCACTGTAGCAGCAAGGAGTTTTTCTCTGTGCTGCATTCAGCTTTGTTATTTTGTTTTTGTATTATTTTCCATCTTTATTAAAACCATCTTTATTTTCCAAAGCACCTGTGATCAGCCGTCTCGCTTATTTTATAGCCACATCTCTGCAGGCTGGCCCTCAGATATGTGGGTCTAACCCACAGTCATGGAAGATCTAAAGAAAATAGTTCCACCGGATTATGAGGAAGAACTTCTTTACTGTGCAGATGAGTTTTGGAACAGGTTTGCCCAGAGATGTTATGGAGTCTTTCTCATTGGAGATGTTCAAGACTTGCCTGGACNAAAAAAAAAAGCTTACTTTACTTTAGCTCTTTTAAAACACTTTTCCCACAGGGAATATAACATATATTTTTTCAACTGTCTTGCAACGGTTTTTAAACAGTTCATTTTTAATTTCAAAATTTTTCTTTGACTTTGATGAAAAAAATCTGCTAAAATGAGAAACCAATTTCTGTTTTAGACTAGAAACACTGAAAAAGGTTTTATAGAAACAGAAGTGTTATTATAAGTAAAAGCAAGATATTTCACACAGTCATGTCAGAAAGCAAAAAGATTTGTATGGAGGCAAATTATGTTTGAAGCTGGTTGCATAGTGGAAAGGAAATGGTAGGTGATGGGAAAATGAATAGGCAGAGAAAGAGCTTTCTTTGTGAGGTATTGAAAGTAAACTGTTGTGCTGAACTTGATATTTTTTAAGGACTGGAAAGACAGTAGATATTTTCAGCATTATGACTGATATGTCATTTGTAGGAATGCAATCCCTGTACCCTTAACAGGTGTTTCCTTATAGGGAAAGGGTCTCACCTTGCTTTTTCTATGTTAAGAAGTTAACTAGAAAGTTCTGTGGGTTTCTCTTTGCTTTTGGCGGGAAACAAGCCCAGAAATGTAGATTGGACCCTAAAAGTGCTAATCAAAGAATGTTGTTATTTCTGATCGGGCCAAGGGCCAAAAAGCCCACCTAAGCCATTGAGTATAAAAAAGAAAGAGCAAGAGAACTCCACGCTTTTTGCTTTAGCCTCTGGCATTTAGAGGCACTGTAGCAGCAAGGAGTTTTTCTCTGTGCTGCATTCAGCTTTGTTATTTTGTTTTTGTATTATTTTCCATCTTTATTAAAACCATCTTTATTTTCCAAAGCACCTGTGATCAGCCGTCTCGCTTATTTTATAGCCACATCTCTGCAGGCTGGCCCTCAGATATGTGGGTCTAACCCACAGTCATGGAAGATCTAAAGAAAATAGTTCCACCGGATTATGAGGAAGAACTTCTTTACTGTGCAGATGAGTTTTGGAACAGGTTTGCCCAGAGATGTTATGGAGTCTTTCTCATTGGAGATGTTCAAGACTTGCCTGGACACAATTCTGTGTTTTGTGCTCTGGGATGACCCTGCTGGAGGAGGGAGGTTGGACCAAATCATCTTCTGTGGTCCCTTCCAACCTGGCCCATTCTGTGACCCAAACACAAAGATGAAGGAAATTAATACTCAAAGGTAGATGTCAGAGGGAATTAAAGACATTTCCATAACCCAAGGTGGCTCACTCTCTTTATAGAAAATATTTGTCTTTTCAGATAGAGAGAACTGGTGAGAACTTGCACCGGCATGGATTGATAGAGAGAAAATGAGACTATAGTGGAACAAGGCAAGATATTGGTTAACCTCCAAACCGGCATGCTGTACCAATCTTTGGCTTCAAATCTAGTTAGTTACTGATCTTTTAGATCTTATTTTTTCTGCTGATTCACAGATTTTATCTTTCAATCCACTCGTATGAGTGATAAAGCAGCATGTCAGGGAAGGGGTTTGCGTTCATGACACATTTAAGGCTGGTATGTGAAACTGAGACAGGAAAACCTCTTTTCCATGGCAGTATCTGAGGAACTGCACATAGCAATGACTGAGCAAAGGCTCAGTAAGAAACAGTTAATTTGCAGTAGAACAGCTTTTTACACTGCATTATCAATATGCTGAGGCAGATGGCTTCTAAAGACATTGTTTCTGACACTGTCTTGTTTTCAGGTACAGTACCTGTTAGGAGACACTCCAAATGAGATCCTTAGGAAAATGTTGTGTGTCAGTGCATGAGTAGTGAATCCGGCTGCTTTTTATGTTCCGCGCACCACTCCAAGTTTTCACAATCTTCCCTGGCCTCAGTCAGGCCTCTGCTTTCTTTGTTTTTCACTAAAAATGCCTGAGCTTCCCATGTAATAGCCCAGGTTTGCCTATTGCATTATGCTCTGGCCCCAGAAAATAACCCTTCAGACTGCACTAGTCCTTTTAAAACAAGTGGGCATAGGATGGATAGCTGTTGGCCAAAGTAATGCGTTTTCCCTCTTGGATTTTGAAAATTGGGAATATCTTGTATGGAAATGCATGTGGAGCCAACACTCACTGCTGTTTGCACAATGTGTGGTGGTATTTAGATACCTGAAGGCAAGTAACCTTATGAATAAGCTGTGCTGCCTGTCTACATGCCAGTCCCCCTGGACCTGCGCTGTGCCTTGATCTCATTAAAGTATCATTTAGCTTTCATTAAGGCGGAAAGAAAATACAGGAGTGGCTGTCAATCTAAGTCTAGTTTGCAATTCTGGGGCCAAATCCTTTTCACCTCACTGACACATACTATTCTGCTGAAACCAGTGAAGTATTCCTGTTAAGATTTGCTCTCGATCAAAGTAGAATGACCTGATACTGCTACTAATTGAGCTTCTCGCTACTGAACTTCAGCAAAGTTCAACAGATGTGAAGCTGTCTTCTTGCAGAGCGGTAAGTACACCCTCCTTACTGCAGAACTACTCAGGCCTCAGCTGGGTGAGTCTGAAATGATAGCTGACCCTATTGATCTAGTCTGCTTTAAAAGGAACAAGGGATGATTTCTGAAATCATACTTTGTGATCTCTTGCTCTCCCATCTGTCCCCACAGGAATTCACTCTGGTGCACAGCCTGACACCCAAGCCTTGTTTGCAGCCAGCTGAGGTATTGAGTGGAAATCATAAGTAATGGCAAGTTATTTTACACTGAGGCTTAGTGTTGCAGAGGAAAACAAATTTATTAAGTAGTCTTCTAGTGAAAAACAAGAGCTGACAGTTGCAAAGTATTACAAGAGGAAGCAAGTAAAGCATTATCCATTATCTGATCTAGAACTGTTACTTCCTTTTGTTTATTGGTTCTGACAATTAAAGTGGTTAATTATATCAAAGAACAATTTTAATGGAGAAAAATTTTAGTGGCATCAGACACTGAATAACTGAAAAACATTCAGGCCATTTGTGTAACAAGTTGGATACTATGCTGCAAACAGTCTAATTTGTAGGGCATTTGAATAAAATGAAACAGTGTATCATGCACTGTACATCCACTCGCTTTTGTGATTTGGACTGGGGGATTGCAATTATTCCCCAAGAATGAGGAATTCCCAGTAAGTATGCATCATAAACTTGCTTTGATGAAATCTCTGCTCTTTGAACACACTGCCCATGGCTACTGCCTATAGGATAGTGAGGTGCACAGTGAGGTGAATTCTGTGTTACACTACTCATCTATTCAAACCAACTTTTCTAAATGATTTCTTATGTGGTAACCAAGCCCTGATGAGGTCTGACAACCTTAATGCTGAGTGCTGTTCAGGAACAAATAAAGGTTTCCTATTCTGGACTGCTTTCAAGTCAAAGACTCGTCCTGTAAGTTCATCTGTTCTGGTGTCTCCAGCATTCAAGCAAGACTCTAAAGACACTGCTGGCACACAACCCATGTCTAGGTAAAAAGCAGAAAAACAATACAGTGAGTGACATGAGAAGGAATCAATGATAAAAGCATGGATTGATGCATTGGAAATGAGAGAAATGTCATGGCTGAAATTCTAATTCTGTTGAAGTTAATGAAAGCATTGGCACTGATTTAATTAGGTCAGAATTGCATCAGTCTCCACACTTTTTAACAAAGAATCTTGTTATTCCTGACTGGCAATTTCTTATAAGCATTAGTATAAAAGTGGACATTGATGGGGCCAGAGTATAGATCTTTTTGAAGAATGTGCTTCAACTACCAAGGGTAATTCAGAAAAAATGTAAGATATTTGTTAATACAAATGGAAAAAATGTGGAACCCAAGCTTCCCAAAATGTATCTCTCTTTGGCTTGGATTTGGTGATTAATTTGGCAAAAAAAGGTACTTGAAAAGATTGATTTTGAAATTTTTAAACAAAACACTTTAAATTAATAATCCCATACTTAAATTTTCCTCCCATTTATTGTTTTATATGTGAATTAATACGAGAACAAAATGGTATATTTAGTTTTACCAGCTACAAAATATATGTATGTGTGCGTGTATACATACATATGCACTCACATGTACACACACACACACACACATATATACACACATATACACACAAATAAAATTTTGAAAGATATATACTTTGTCTTAATAGTATTATAATCACATCCTTATAGGCTTGAAGGAAGGGGCTTAGGGCATTACAGGAGCTGCTCACATCATAACATCATTTCTGGAAATTTGGAGGAGGTAAGAGAATACAGAGTCTGGCTCTGCCCTGGCTTTTCCTCTGACCTTAAAAGTTCTCTTGGGTAGGATGGATTTGCCTGCCCTCTGAGCAGTGTTTCAAGTACTAAACATTTAAAAAGGTTTGGACTTCACTGTAAAAACCTCTTCTGATGTTGACCAGGGGGGTTTTGATAGAGTGAGCATGTTGTGATTGCTCTCATGGCAAAAGAGGGTCACTTTCAGATCTTTTGACTGCCTCACATGCTCTTTTCTACAGCAGTGTCTGACATTACTTGCAAGGCTTCTCGTGGACATAAAGACCAGCTCACAGTTCCCATGGATTAATTCACTAGCATTAGCCCTACTGCAGGTGACTGCACCTTTGCCACAGCAATAGAAATTTGGACATGTAATGAATCTCCTTCCTGTTCTGCTTTTGTCAGCACAATGCTGTTCTGGGACACTGTAAATTTCTTCAGAAAGGTTTGGCAATTATACATAACACCTTATAGTGTGACTTCTTGACCACCCACTCTTAATTAGTGTGTGCAGTGCAACTTTGTAAATTGAATTTATTCAGAAGAAATTAATCTGCCTTTGAATTATACAGCACATATACATGATAATAATAAAAGCTGCAGGATAATTTATTCACTAATGATGAAAATGGGAAATGAACTTTGCCTGTCTTACCCTTCCCTCCACTCTCTGCCAAACAGGAAATACTGGTGGGTGGACAGAGCTGAAAGTTGTCACTAGTTTGAATAACTGGAATTTGGAGAGCTTGTGAAAAATTCTTCCGAACTGGGTTTGCTTCTTTTTCTTCTCTGATCCCTGTGAGGACAAATTTCTCAGCAGTATTTTCATGTGACTTCTCACAGAAATCCTCTGAAATGGGATTTGCTTGAAGGGCACTGTTCTCTTCAGGCTCAAAAAGCCAACATGTGCCTGCGCAGTGCAGCTGTGTCCCACGGAGCCAGATGTTTGAAATCCATTTTGAGATGTACCAGCAATTTGCGAAAATTTACGCTGTTGCTATGCATGTTACATCCCTCTGCCCAGACTGCTCATGAGCTCAGTGTTGGTTTCCAGGGCTGTCAATCAAGCAGCTTTCACCAGAACTAAAGTGACTCAAAAGAATCGAAAGAAAAATACTCTTAATTTTTCAAAAGAGATTATTTGCAGTGTGAAAGCTAATCATTGCAAATTCAGACATTAATCCAAACCTATAACCTTTACCAAGAGTACAATTTACTTGTTCTTTACTGCCTAAACGAATGCACATATAATTTTTTTTCAGTTCAAACACAGATGACGTTCAGATGTTTACTTGGAGCTAGTAATTTCAAATTTAACCATGAAAAGCAGAAATATAATCTAGTTCAGAGGCTGACCTTTTTTTCCTTTCATATTTGGAAAAACGCTCTATAGCAAGCTGTTTTTAAAGTTTGGGTATTAGTTTTGTAGGCTTCATCCCTCCCTTTAAGGACTGTTTGACTGCTCAAACATTTATGAAGTTCAGTGAATAGCTGATGAAAATTGATCATGCTTTGAGTGGATGCTGTGTAATGGGTGAGTTTCACAATAATGTGGTGCGATTCAATAGGAGGCAGGTAATTCCTCCTACATATATGTGTCCTCAAAAGCCTACCTTAGGCATGGAGCAGACTAAGTGTGTCTCACAAAGCAAAATGGGCATGTCATGCAAAGATAGCATGGAAAATCTCATGAAAGATTTATCGGCACAGACATCACAAACGGGACCAGTCTGCAGTTTGGGGCGGGTGTACGGAGGGATATGTACCGATAAAGGCAAATCAGCTGCTGTCTGCTGAGAGGTAGGGGCATTCTTTCCCAACTGAAAAAGAAACAAAAAATAAAACAAACAAAGAAAAAAAAGAGTAGGCAGCGTTTATCTGCGCTGACCTCGAGTGCCCTGCTGCACAAGGCCCCGGGGAGGAAAGCACAGCCAGCCCTTTAGAGCATCACATCCAGAGCAGCAGCAGCTGCCGACACAGCGGTGGTGCAGAGGCAAATGCCTGACTGACACATGCCTGTCAGGATGATAAACCCAAGAGGGAGGTTAAATGTGTCCCCCACTACCAGCTTTTCGGAAGATAAAAGTATGCCCGGAGGGACCACGGCTAGTTTTAGAAATTCTTGGAAGCAAAAGCTGAACCAGATAAGGGGCTTAAGAGCAGAGATTTGCTATCTGCGGGTTAATCTGGCAGGTGCGATAGGGCACATCCACTGCTGCTCAGTGCTATTGTTACACCCGAGATAAGGCTGTGTGACACACGAGCAGCTCTGCTTGCAGTCCCTCCGCCTTTCATGCAGGCCCTTAAATCAGAAAAATCTCTGACTCCTTTCCAACACTTCTCCTGCCTTCTGGTCTACATTCTCCACTCTCTCCTCATCCTGCAGGAAGGCCCTTTCTTCCAGATTTGTCGCTGCTGGCAAACGCTGTGGGAAAAGCCCAAAGCAGTGCTTTTCCCAAGAAAGGCCATTAACCCTTTGTACCCTCCTCCAGTTCTTCCTTTCAATACTGCTCCATTCTGGATGTTTAAAGCATGATATAAGTATGAATATTGTTTATTTTCTGTAAAGCTGTATTGAAGCTGTAATTTTCTCCAGTCAAGGATGTGTTAAAAGAAATATTAAACCAGGTTGTATTTTTTACCCTTGATTTTTAGAAACTGCTGAATTTAAGAGTGAAAAGTTTTTGATTTCTTTTCTGTTTCTTGAAAAATTTTATTACTGAATTATATACCATGTGGGAAATATTGTAGAAAAAAACCCCCAAAACACCACATCCATTTGCTGAGCAGCCTGAAAAGTGAAACGCAAGCATAAGCATATCCTGTTCCAGATTTCCTCAGGGAAAAATCAAATTTGGGAGAGGAAGTTAGAAACAAAAATATGAACAGATTTACTAAAATCTCTAAATTGCTTTATCTCTTTGGCAGATAAACAACAAAACCAATTTTGCGTTAATAGAGGCAGATACGAGCTGGAAATATGAGCTGGAAATCTGAGAATAAGCTTTTGAGCCTGATCCCCAAAGACTGATGGCTTTGCAAGCCATGCTATCAGAGTTGGATCAGTCCCAGTTGTCATGTGTGGAAACTACAAGTCACACTAAGTCCCATAAATAGTGCTGAGAAAGGTATAACCTAACACAGATTAAAGAATTAAGAAAGAAAATGTTAAGTGATAATGTTAACCAATAGTACTTATCTTAAAAGATTACATTTGACATTGCTATCCAAAATATGGGAAGTGTCCATTTAGGTCAGTGAATTTTTCAGTGATCTTTGCTGAGGTAAAAACAAACCCTCAACAAATACATAGAGCATACAAATTTTATGTAAAAGTAATCTAGCAATGTTTTAAAGAATAGAACTTTCAAGAATTAGGTATTCTCCAAGTTCACTACTTTTCAAGGATTCAGAAAAAATCCAGAGATGGGAGGAATTTGTAGATGTTTTCTTTTCTCCATCACTACTCCAGGTAGTATCCCGCTGATATCTGTCTAGCTCATTTTATGATCTTTCTTCACGGAGTCCCTCAGCCACTTCAGGCACCAGTGTTTCATTTGCCTTGCAACCCTCAAGGTTTTCCTATAGTGTTCCTGGGCTCCTCCTTGCTCTTAGGCAATGGGACTATCTCTTGTCCTGCCTGCCACAAAAATAGACACAGGAATACTTCTTTACTCTGTCCCCTATTTGAAGGAAGGAATTTTTGTCCAGCTAACCTGTATTGTGCTTATTAGTATCGCCAAGTCCAGTTTCCCTAGTCTTGCCCCAGGTTGCTCTCTTGTGCAGTCTCTAATCATTCTTAGTGAGTTCTTCTCAATCTTGTCCAAAGGGTTCATATTTTCATCTTGTTTTGCTCCATCACTGGTATCATCAGTAAGCGGCTAGACCACTTCAAATGATTTTCAGGCAACATCTCTCTTTATACAATATTGGTATGGGTTTGTTTCTTCTGCATTAACAAGCCCTTTTTGACTTATGCTCAGATTCTAAATAACAACCACACTAATCCTTAGAACAGTACACATTTTAACAGTACTTCTATGCACTGAGAGCAGTCTCATTGCCCATCAAAATGAAGGTACAGCACAACTGTAAAAGTTTGAGGAAAAATAATCTAAAGTATCTTCTCTGAAAATCAATTAGGAAACTTATGACAGGGTGAGAGTACCTAAGAAGGGCATACAGTTGACGTCTGTCATATCACAAGTACCACAGAAACAGGGAACACAGACTTATTTTGCTCTTTTCCAGAGTAAAAACTAGTGAAAATCAAATTTAATAGCACGAATCAGATTCAAAATCACAAGACATTGTTTGTAATGCACCGTGAAGTAGAGTTCCTAGTATGCCTTGCCACAGTATGTTTTGGATGCCAGAAAAAAATACGCTGGTTCAGAAAGACAACCAAACAATCCACAAAGAAAAGTATAAAGATATTGCCCTCTGCTTAGACACTCCTTGAAACATAATCTGTGGGGTTTTTTAAAACCATTCTTTCCTAGGGATCTATCTTTGACCACTTTTATAGATGAAATGCAGCTGACTGAATTTTTTTGTTTGTTTTCAATGCATGGGAGTACTGTCAGAATGTAGCTTTTCAGGTATACTTCCCTAGTCTGATTAGGGAAATATTGTATAAAATAGACAAAACCACATATAATGTCAATCACATCTATTGTTTCTCCTTTATTTGTCAGATCTGCTGCCCTGACAGAGAAAATACTGATATTGGCTTGATAGAATTTCCTCCTGAAAAATCCATGTGTATTATTATTCATCACTTTGATTCCATTTATATGCTTGTAATCATTTATGCATTTAGCGTTTCCAGTACTTTTCTTGAAAATGAAATTAAGTAGATATGTCTGTGGTTCTCTATTCCTTTTCTTTTTTCTCCTCCTTGAAAGTAGATGCCACATCTGCCCACTTCAGACTTTTCACCTTTTTCCATATCTTTTAAAATGTAACTGCTAATGACTTGGTGATTCAACAAAGCTGCTCTTTAAAATTATTCATAATGACAGTGTGTCAAGACTTGTCAATTTGAAAAAAAATCTTTCTGATTTTAGATATGACTTTCATACTTTCTTTGAGCAATATCTCAATACTTCTCATCTCAGTTGCCACATGGATCAATTTTTTTCATTTCCTCTTTTCTATAAACATATTTATAAATTTTGCCATTAGTGGAACATTATCTGTCTCCATGCCTGATCCTCTTGGCACAGCACATTGCACTTTTAAGCTTCCCCTTAGCAATCTGATTCTATTTCCCCCACCTGTGTACTTTGCTGTGATGTTTAAGATATGTGGACATCTCATTTAGCAAAGGTAATTCCTTGCAATGCTTCATATCCTTCTTTCAGCGTGGTGCAATTTATGTTGGTGCCCTTTTCCAGGAGACCTCTGCTGTTCAACCCCTTGTCTTCATTACTTATTCTTTCATAAGCCCTCACAAGACAGTTTTGTGAATTTTTTGTTGACTTTGGGGTTTGTCTGTATCATCATTCCACTGCACCACAAATGCTTCTGCGTGATCAATTGCTACAATAGTTAGTCCTTCCTATTGAGGGCAACTGTGTCAGAATGATGGTAGAAAACCTACATTTTTTTCCTGAGTGACAACCAGAATAACAATTTTTAATTCAAGGAAATATGAGTGCTTTCTCTGAGTCAGGCCAAACTAACTATGCACAGGGCTGGAAGGGGTAACTGCAGTAGAGCTAGGTAGCTTTCATCCCTGAGAATCACTCATGAGAGAAAAACTTATAGCTGAAAAAACCAGATTCTCTTTACTTTTGATTTTCCACTTCTCTCTATTTTTACATTTCCTTCTTTGCTCCAATGTGCATTCCCTCACAACTTTTCTGCTGGGGTTGTACTTTTATGCCCATAATATATTCACTGTCTCAGTTACATCAGTGTGTGCCAGGGCAGCATACCCAGAGAAGCCCTTGACAACAGCTACAGGATCTCAGATAGTCTTTGGTGAGCTTTTATTAAATACTTTTTTCAGTCTATTGGAACTGTTTAAAACTATGTTACGTTTTGACAAAGCTGTCTACTTCAGAGGATGAACCAGCCTTTTCAGAGCTCCGAGCATTCCATAGCCAGATGTCTCACAGCAAAATGTTTTCTCAGCTGGGTGGGAAATCAGTGAAACTGCAGAAAGCACTGGTGGGAATAAGCAGCCTCAATGATACACTTATATTCTGATTTCACATGGGAGAATGGCACGAAATTCTGAAGTATGAATCCTCATCTTCCTGCTAATTTACCTTAATAAAATCCAGTTCCAGTAGAGTAAGTGTCAGTTGACAAACATAGACTACACAGAGTGTTACAATATTTTATTCAGAAGTTATTACAGCTCATCCTGCTTCCAATCATACATTTGTACTACTTCAGGATAATAAATTAATTTTCACTGTATATTTGCAATGATACTTACAAATGTCAAATTAATGTTTCTACTGCAAGGAATTTATGAAACTGAGTTGCATCAGGCATGAATAATGACAAAGCGATTTAAAGTAACTGTGATTGATTGTGAAAAGGTAATGAAAAAGGAAAAAAGTCCTTATTCACTTGAGGTGGTTTCTGATCTGCTTCACTGTGTGTATCTGATGCTGAATTCCCTGTCTGAAAAGATCATATGAATTAATACCACTTCTCAGTACATTTACAGAAAATTGTGAGCTGGAGACTGGAATTCTAAAAAAAAAACCCACTAAAAAACAACAACAACAACAAAAGGTAAATGTTGCACAGAAACTTTGGTGATGAATTAGCTCAAGTTTCTTCTATAACTGATCCCCTGGTCTCTTTTAGGGGAGATGCCACAGGATCAGGACTACAATTTGGGCAGTGACAAGAGGGACAAAAGAAGCCGGACTTTCTACCAAGAAACACCTTGAATTTCTGGCTTTTTTGTCACTGTGTGTCATGTTTCCTGCAGCAGCGTGACCTCCAATAGCAGCCTGGTGTTAAAGTGCGTGGATGGAAATGGGGCCAAGGTGAAGAAGCTGAACAGACTTAAAAGGACAAAGACTGTTTTTGGGGTAGTGAGTGAGTGTGGTCTGGCTTTTGTACTGGACTTGACTAACCATTTTATTCTGATTTTACATGTACCATGAAAACATCCCATGCAGAGAGGAAAACTCAACTTTTTCCCAAATTTTAAAAGAGAAAAACCACAAATATTAATAGACTTGTAGACTTGACTCAGCTTTTCCCATTCAAAATCTGCCACATTGAAGCTGACTTCATTTGTCTCAGTAAGACCTCAGAGAGTAGCCTTGACATGTGTCTTAAGCACATGTCTAGGAGTAGAAATCAATATTTTCAATTCCTCTGCCTCCTAGAAAACAAACAAAAACAAAGCTACTCATAGAATCAGTCACAGAATCACAGAAGCATTTAGGTTGGAAAGGACCTTTAGGCTCATTGAGTCCAATGGTAATTTATTTCCACTATTTTTTCAAAGTTTTACTTCTAGTGTTTCTGCTCAATGTTGGAAGCAGAAGCCTTGGCTATGAAACACATATAATCTATCACAGACAGCTGTGATGTTTCATAGGAAGTAACTCCATGCCTTTGCCTTTCTTGCAACAGAAAAAATTGTCTGGTATATATGATCATTTTTGTCATGGCTACAGCCATTATGAGTAATGCTGCATTTAGAGTTATGACCTCTCGGTAGATGGCTAATATTAAAATTTTGTTACGAGCAATTACCTGATTTTACAAATTCTTGTAGTAATTGACCAAAGCCATACACTGCCATTGAAGAGAAGTCTTTTCCTAAAGATCATTTGAGAAAATATATGCCAATGACTTCTGCTGGCTAGAGACTGGAAAAAAAGCATTTACCAAAAAATTTTTCCTGTAGATCAAACTTTCTCTGCTCACTGTTGTGATGGCACCCTTAAGGAAAGGCACATAAAAATACACCCTTTTTGATGTCAAGTCTCCAGGCCTAGCTTACTTCACCTGAGGGTCTTTCTGTGACCAAGTCCAGACTCATTTAACTTTTAAATTATTACTGACCAATACAAGGTACTATCTGGCACTGAATCCTGGGTACAGTCTTTTCCTGTATGCGCCTTCTTCTGCTCACTGTAGCAACATTTACATAGCTATTTCTAACCTGACATTTTTTACTAATCCAAATTCCAGCTGTATGCTTGTCACTATATAGATCCAATTGTGTTCTATTCATTTATGTTCATAGAGGTCTTGTGTAAGCTACTAATGTCTCCTGTTTTTGTAAGAAAGATTACAAAGGTCTCTGGGAGTAATGAGGATTTGGACATGATAGATCCATTCAGCTTTCCCAGTTTGGCTTCCTGGCCTTTTGGCCTCTCTACATATATTTTTGTTCTTTTCATTAAGTGCTTTCCTTGAGGTTAGACTCAGAATATCATTTTGTCATCTCCTTCCTCTTCGTGTCAGTACAAATCCCTTTCATTACTTCTTCCTTTGGCACCAGTTAAGGTTGCTCTTGGGCTGGAAAGTCAGTTCCTGTGCATGCTGCAATTTTTTCCAAAGCCTTTGCCATCTTTCTCCTTCTACCTCCTGTCCTTGGGACACCAGTTCCTGAGCAAGGCTCCTGGGAGCACTGGCTGCTGGTTCACTGACAGCTGGCAGCAAACTTCAATCAGGCTTGCTTCATCATTTCCAGCTCCAAATTACCTTAGAAGAATTTAGGCTACATATGCCTTGCTCCTAATACTACTTTCCTTCACACTCATCGGTGCCACAGACAAAGGAATGTCGTTGATCCACCTTGGAAAAGACAGTGAACAGCACTTTTCCAATTCGAAATTAAATGGGATGGAGGTGGAAGCAATGAGTGGATGGAGAAGGGATGGGGAGGAGATGGAGGAGAGGTGGGCCAGTTCCTGATTGAGATGAGAAAATGCATTTTTGGCCCTTCTTCTTCTGTTAAGAGGTTTGCTTGAAATACCCATCGTGTCCTGGAGTAGTTATGATAGGGGAAAGAAACAAATGAGATGTGAGCCTTCAGTCCAAGTAAGATGAGAGGCCAGTCCCTCAGTGTGGGAGCCTGGGATGTAGCTGTGTGATGGTGAAGGCACAACTGCTTTAACTGCCCTGCCTGGACTGAAGCCAGGAGCAACCAGGCTGGGTAAACCCCTATTTCATGCCTGTTTAGATTTAAGTAGTGTAAGAGAAGAAATACAAGGAAATGGTTCCACAGACAAAGTGAAACAGAAAGTTGAAACAGAAAAGGCAGATGCAACTTCTCTTTTGGAACTTCTCTTTATTTTGTATAACAAAATTGCTTCTTTCCAAGTTTACATGACTTTAAATAAGATGCATGTATATAGAAATATTTAATAGGAATTGAATAAATTCAAAATAATACTTTTATCACCTCTTATTTTTCATGTTTTGAAATGGATAAACTTTGTCCCCATTTTTCTCAACCCTTGACAAAGCCCAACCCAAACACAGTTCAACTGAAGTGATGAGCTGAGGAAAATGACATTGGCTGATCTTGGATACAAGCCATGGCCACCTGTTTCCTATACTGGTGCTCTTTCCTTCCTACAGGCCAAAGTTTTGTTGTTGTTGTTGTTTTTACCTATGTGGACATCTACTGCATGCAAATATTTTTACCTTTCACCACGGAGGTTGGAAAATATGTTTCCTGTCTGTGATCTATTCTTTAGGCCAGCATAGATTGCTGCAGAGATTGGCAGCAAAGCAGTAAATTTGCATTAGCAAAATTAAAGTCTATACAAGTGTAGATGTAGAGTGCCCAGCCTTTTCCTTTTTCCTGAGGGAAAACAGGCTGTCCTTCATCTGCCCAGATCAGGAAGGGATCTCTGCTGGACAAGGGGAAGGATTTCTTCTTTGTGGGCCTTGGAAGAGCAGCAGAGCTATTTCTGCCTCATTTGTCAGCTCCTCTCCTCTCCAAACTGATGCCCAGGGTGCTTTCTCTGCAGGGAAGGAAAAAGATTTTGAGCACATCTTCCAGCTGACTAGCACAGAAAGCCTTCCATGGGGCCTCTGGCTGGGAGAGCAATGAACAGGGTTTGGTGGGAAAGAATAGTGCACATGGAGAAAGACTATAAAGATGTTGTCTTGTAATGTTGTGTTGTCTTGGTGCCTTCTAGCTCTGTCTCTCAAAAGCCAACTGTTGGTTCCTGCAGGTTTGTGAAATCAGAAATGATGAGTATTTCTAATCTCTTCCAGTCCTTGCCACCAAAAAAGCCTATGTGAAAATAAAGCAAGGAGGAAAACAAAAATTGCCTCTTCAAAGGAGATTGATTGAAAAACGTGTCACATTCCTGTCCCCGAGCAGATGGTGGTGATGTGTTCAGTGAGTGTATGTGCTCTAGCTCATGGTAGGGAGAAGTCAGTAGGAACAGGAGCTGGATGCCAGTGTTCCTGTCACCCTGTGTGGTGGTGGCTGGGAATAGAAGGGGGGCATTTCTTGCCCCTTTCTGCCACCATGTGCAGACATGGTAGAGGTAGCACATGGCTTCGGAGTTCTGCTCCATTCTGTATTCCATCATGTGTATCCCCATCCCAGAGGAAAAAGATCTGCCTGCTGCCCCCTGTCATCCCTCTTTTCCCACAGGGCACAGAACTGGCAGGAGGTGCCCCACTCGAGAAAATGGGTTCCTGTTGGGTGGCTGGTCAGACAGGCTCTGTTGTCCAAATCTTATAAGGAAATACAGGGAGGCAGAGCTGAAGTTGCCTGTGTGTTGGCGTGCCTTTAGATAGTTCTGGAATAATAATATGATAATGATGTTATCAAACCTATTTAATAAAAAAACCAAACAGAAAATGGTGATTTTTTTAAAAAAATTACATTTATTTTAAGATAATTTTTACCAAGATGCTGACCAAATAGGTTCCATTCAGAGCAAGCCTAGTTTTTTTATTTGCTTTTCATTGACCTGTAATCTAACTGTTCTGAAGGCCATAAGAACAGCTCTTTGAAGACCCCTGATGTTAAACCATGCCTAGTCCTTTGACAATAAAATGGGCAAGCTTGGTTGGTTTTCATCCTACACTCAACCAGTGAAATCTCCATGGAGCAAACAGAAAAATGTTGTTACTCATTCTTGAAGGACGAAACACTTCCACAGAAGAATGGGATAGCTGAGCAAAATATTTCTTTTTAAGAAGCCAGTGAATAGTAATGACTATACCTCTGGTTTTATCTCAGCTGGCTCCTATTTTACTTGAGTGTCACTGCAAAGGCTTTTTGCTTCATTGAAAGGGCCAAGACCTGCTCTTAAAAGCTGAGTAATATGTCCTGAGAATGTGCTCTGAAGTACTTAACTCTTCTACATTAGCCGACAGTTTCTGTATCTCCTTCAAAGCTGCACAGACTGTTATCTCTGCTGTTACCTGGGCACCAGATGAAAAGGTATCATGAAGCTTAGTATTCACTGAAGGTAATTTTGTTCATGTCCATATAAGATTGCTATGAAATACTGGTATTTTATAACAAAATTATCATCACAGACTTATGCAATTTACAGTCCCAATAGCTGGACTATACTGCAATACCATTAGTTTTGTTGGGCAAAATTTGACTTACTCCATCTCCCCTTTGAAAAGTCTCTTTGATGTTAAATTATATCTTAATGGGACTCTTACAAGACCTTTAAAGAAAATATCAGTCAATACCGCTGCACTCTTGTGTGTTTTAACAAATCAGCTTTTCAGAAGGCAATAAACTGTGCCAGGGTAGACAATTCCTTTCGCTAACAAGTCTAAATGGAGAAATGTCTCATCATGTTGATTTCTGTGTTTTAATTTTTTGATCATCCAGCTGGTATGAACTGTATCTTTCAGTTCAGTGCTGTATCTGTCTTTGGTTCGCATGCTGACCTGCAAGTAAAGTGATTTAATTCTGTTGCTTTGACATGCAGCTCAAATATTCAGCTGATGCTTGCTGCTGTGTCAATCCCTCTGTATCTTAAAGTGCTTATGGGCTTTAACTGAAACAGAAACATTTCAAGAGTGCTCTCCAAATGCAGCACCAATGACCTACTCATTGTTTTGGCAACATGAACAAGGTAATCTAGCATCACTATACAGTAAAATACACAGAGCTCTAGTTGCAATGAGAGGGCTATGAAGAGATATTTTATTTCTGTAGCCGTTCCAATTGTAAATCTCCACATTTCCTCATCTGATTGCTGAAAAATGCTTAGGGATGTGGTTTGTGTGCCCTAATCTACCACTACATCACCTCAGACTCTCATGTTGCAGCAAAGCTAATTATCATGTTTCCAGCAACACAGCATGATCTCGTATTTGTTTATTGGAGGAAATATAAATATGCCTTTTCAAACAAAAGCCTTACATACATATTATGTCATGAAAAGCCAGGGCTTTGGGGGAAGGGGTAAGGAAGAAAATGAGAAGTATTTCCTCTTTACCAGGTTTATAGTTCCTTCAATTTTGTTAAAAACATTCAGATAATTTTATGCTGTGCTTTGTGTGATATTTTACACCAAGTGAGAATGTGGCAATGCATGTGCAAAGCCAAAGTGAATCTTCTGCTGTAAGAAAATTACTGCAAAGGGACCTTTTTGTGCTTGGTAGTTTTATGTGTTATGTGAGTCTGACCAAATTAAATTTGTATAGGGCAAGTGCTGCTGCCCTGACTAAACTGCCTTGATTTTTCTACTGCAAACACTCATGTTCATGTGCAGGCACACTGGTCCTCTCTCAATTCATGGCATCCAGAAACCTTTATTTAATGTTCTCATTTTTATTTGTTTAATTTGTTAGCAGGAAGAGATCCAATCAAGGTGACAGCTAGGTTGTTTTTTCTAGCCTGTTTCTGAGCAGACAGAGCCTTGCAAATGCAGCTTGTCATGTACCTCCCCTGGAAGCTCCATCATTCACATGAAACTTGTGTTTAATATATCCCACTAGAATTATATCAAACATGCTGTTCTCTGGGAGATAACACACTTATTAAAAAGCATACCAGATTATAAATATCTACTGGCACACAGAGGCTTATTAGACAATGACACAACAATAATGACTCAGTCCCAGCAGCTCCCCCTGCAAACAAAGCTGGACTTCTGTCAGCTCTCTGCAAGGAAGTCTTTTTAATGTCAAACCACAGATGATGGGATTGAAAGGATCAAGGTACTACTCAGATCCAGCCCCTTGCATTGAGCAGGGGAAGACACTGTAGTGCTTGATTCATTGTGAGCATCTGACCTCGCCTTCAAGCTGCTGTGAGCCTATGTTGTAACTCTCTCATTAGTCAAAATGCTCCACTAGCTTCACTGACAAAGTTTTCCCAGGATGTGAGTGAGATTTATATCTATTTTTCATTACTAGGGTGCAGTGTGCTACATTTTTGGAATCCAGCATGAGAAATTATTTTTCTTCCTGTACGAATTTTCATATCTCAGGTAGTTTGATGAGATCAGAACGAGCTGAATGATGGATGCTCAAGTCCAGCAGCACTGAACTCTATAGGTGGTCCCCATTTGATCCAGTGAAGCACAGTGGCTAAATTTATGAGTTTCTTTGCCATTCCTCTCTCCCATTACTACATCAGTTTTCCAGCTGAGGAACACAGAGCATTCCCCATGACCAAATAAGCACCACCACTCCTGCTGTGCTGCTGTCTGACAAACAACCACTCAAGCCACTCAGTGAACAGCCCTAGTTTAGGCTCCACGTGCCTCAGTTAGAAATAATCTCTGAATGATTCATGAGCTGGGAAGAATCTCAATTCAGTGGCTTTTCAGTCCCCCCAGTGTGGGTATCACCCTTCCTTTTAAAAATATTTTTAAGCTTTGCAATTTTAGCCTATTCTATTACGAATTTATATTCCTAAAATAAAACTTACACACACTTTTAGTATTTCAGTAATATTTAATCTATGTACAATCTGGAGTGATTAATCTATCCAGTAGAAACATATATGACAGTACTTATATAAAATTAGTGCACCCTTTATAATCTTCATTCCATTTCAACCACTTTTGAAATTACTAAGAAATGTGTGACATCTTCAAGTTTGGAAAACAGGTTCAGAAATAGGACTTCAGAAGACAAGATGAAGAGAGGACAACATCTTGTAACAGCACAAAAGTTGGGATTGAATGTTTTCAGAAAAAGAGTAGTTTCTCTTTTTGTACTGCTTATTTTCACTGAAGGTTTTTTGGGAGTTGAAGAAAGAGAAATGTTTTAGATAAAATCTTAGTTCTCTATGCAACATGAAAGAAAGAGCATGAAAATCAGTTGTGTTCGAAAAATTACACTGACATTTAAGTGTTTTTGTAAATGGCTTGGAGCAACTGTTCAGCTGTGAAGTAACCTTTAGTCTCTCCCATTATTTAGGGTACTGTATTTTATGTGCCATGGAAACCTGTGAAAAAAAATGAAGGAGAGCTCTAATCTTTGGCACTAGTTTATCTGTTTGGTTATACATTGTTGAAAATATCTGACTTTGAACATTCAGCCTTGCTGCTTACCATGTGATATAAACCCTTACTTTCAAGCCATGGACCATGTATAAGAGAGGCTTTATCCAATTACCTAAGCTGTTTACTGGCTCTATCAAATCAGGATCTGCGAATCAGGTTGGTAACTCCTATTTTCCATCAATGGCAATAAAGATTTGTGGGGATAGAAGCATAGGGAAAACCTCACAGGATCATGTAGGCTGGTGCATTCAGCTCTAGTGATGGAAAATATGTCTCTCACTGATAATAGCTGATACTTCATTTGTTACTATTCTCTCTCTTTTTCCTTGATAATAAGACATATGAATAGTACTGGGCTTTGTTTTTCATCATTGAGCTTGATTAATCAGCAGAAGGAAAGTAATTCAAACATAATACGAGGTCACATAATTAAACTATTTCTGAGTAGTACTCAAACCAATAAAGGAAAAAAATGTTCCAAAAGAAGCATCAGTATTTCTTTTTAATTTTACAGATACATATAGATATAAAAAGTGATATGTTTACAGTTCATCTTAGTCATCAACACTACACAAAAAAAAAAAATAAACCAGTCTGTACTCCCTCAACCATAAAAAATATTATAGCTAGGGAAACTGAAAGCCTGACACATTTGGCAATTAATACATAGGGACATTAATTCAAAACTCATTCAATCTTTCTCCCATTACCACTATCAAAAGGTAATTTATGTAGGTTTAGACAATATACTTTAAGTGTAATATGAACTTGAGAAATACCACTAACATCGAGACTCAGTATTGCTTGCAAATTTATTTTCCTTTTTTTAATAGCGCTTCATTTCTTCTTGACTGAGCTGCCCATCAACTCTCTATAACTCAGTGTTGTCAGACAAAGTAAACACGCATAACTATTACTATCCTACTCACAATCATGAAGGTCTAGGGCAATTTGAATTTTCTTTCAGCCAAGATACTCATGAGTTCCCTCTTCTCTGGTGCAAGCCTGCACAGCATTGCAGTTTGTTGTGCACAGATGAGTGAGAGAGAACTGCTGTATGTACATGGAGTATTTCTGCTTGCGTGTTGCTGGCACCCACAGAAATCCCCTGCAATTCCTCTGGACAATCTCATCTTGCTGCTTAACCTAATACTCCTTCACAAATATCCACTAGAAGTACCTGATTCTACCTGTTGTCACCTTAAGACAACTGAGAACTCTCAACATCCTGAAAAACAGAAATAAAGCACATTTGAGAAGACAAGATGGCTTCATGCCATCTATATAGATTGCCAACAATCTATATTCTATAACTATCTGTATTCTACAATGCAAGCAATGGCATTATTCTACCCCAAACTGTATAGTCATGTGTGCTTTCACCAGGAAGTTTAGAGAAAGCCCTTCAGGAGCTAAGAGCCACAGCTTCTGCTAAGATGGGGGAAAAAAATGAGGTAAAAAACACTGTGGGTTCTGGGATGGACTTGGTAAAAACCTGCGAGCTGCTGAACTCCAGAGAAAGGCCCAAGATTAACTTCTGTCAGTTTTCCAAAAATACCACTGCAGTTCAAGGTGAGAAATTACTTTTAAACTGTGCAGTGTATAGGCTCTTTTTCAGGGCAGGTGTGAAAGACACTTGTTCACAGCAAAATCAAGATATATTCCTTCAAGGAAAAAAGTAAGAATTAGATTCAGCATGCTGCAGGCTATGTAAAAGCCCTTCATTATTTCTTCAGCATGGATATCCAGACAAGGAACGTACATTTTGCTAGATTTCATGGATATAAATATAGAATGTATCTAGACCTACTACAAAAAATAACTCATGTATAATTACTAGTTTATTGTTATGGGATGCTCATACATGCATACTTAGTTGTTTTAGGAAAACAGTCTAAGTGCTTCTGGAATTATATCTCTTCTAAGGACATTTTTTCACTCTGGTCCTGTGGTGAGAACAAAAGCAAATTTTCATCTATCATATTTAGACAATGATCAATATAGTGTAAAGGCCGTAAGCAGGAATTTGTAAAGTCAGTCATTTAGCTGCAAACCTACTATGTAAAATAACCTTTGATCTTTCAGAAGGCATGAGACTGCTGCAGTTGCACTAGAGAAACTGCTTTTTGTATTTTTTAAAGCATTTCAGATTGATGGCTGAGGAAATTTGAAGACGGAGAACAATCCACAGCTAAACTATGTACCAAGAAAATTTTTACAAGGAACAGTAGCCTAGAAACATTTTCTAGATATCTGGATACCCACATACAGTCTCTTGCACCAAAGAAAATACAACAGTAAATGTATGCATGATATCCTCAATCAAAATGTACATAGGAAAAGGAAACTTAAAGGACAAGATCAAAAGTTGAATCTGCAGTTATTTAGGTCTCTAATCTTGGACATCCAACATGTTCTTGTAGGCTTTAGATAGTGACACAATGTGTGGATCTGAGTTTGGGTTTTGTTCACAGTCTTTGTGAAATAATTTTGGGGTAATGGTTTTGTACATATTCTTGGTGTGAAGAGTGACTGCATCACTGTCATATGTTAATTCATTTATTATTCTAACCTGTCTGTTGGAAGCTTACCTCTCTCAATATTTCCCAAAATTCACTGGAGCAAGTGCTCTTTCTCCTTGGAATATTGGTGGCTAAGTATTTTTGTTTTATTTTAGCCTATGGGTTTAGAGACCAAAACAGTGCCTTTTTAACCTGTATGTAACTGTGACTGTGTAATTCCTGTCAGTCAGAGGCAGTGTCAGAACCATGTGTGATGGTCTACAGGCTGGTACAGCCCTATTCCCACCAGGAAAGCATCTCTCCAATCTGCTGTGTTTCTCCCTGTTGTCATCTCCAGGACAATTGTAGCTCAGACATGCTTGTTCAATAACAGATGGAAACAAAGGTGAAGAGGAGGGTAAAGAGTCAAAAGAAGTTAAACATATTTTAATCTGACACAGAAGGATTGTGCTGCTAAGATTAAGAGACAACACAATCTGAATAACAGAACCTGAGCAGCATCCCTGCCTGAAGGGGAATTCACTCTATCTCCTTCCCAGACATGTATAATGCATGTCTAGTGATATTTGAATTCGAATTTGTCATTTCCTTTCCCTTGTATTTCACTGACAGAGCAAGCAATAATTATGAATATTGTGCCATGTAACTAACCATGTCAGCTCTTTAATAGCTTAACATATGTTAGATACACCAATATCATGTAGGATGTTCTCTGGGATGTAGAGCTGAATTTAAATATTGTGTGCCAAGGGCTTGGGCAACCCTGAAAGATTTGATTATGCCCTGATATCGTGACTTACAATCACTATCAATTAATACACTTACTATTACTACAAGTGTAGTAACTTACTACAATTTAACTTAGTACAATTACTATCCTACCTATACCAAGTAGTAATATTAATAGGTCTTCCACAATTTCATGTTGCCATTTGTGTTGCAATCTTACTTATGAAAATGCAACATATGCTATCTCTGACCTAAGTCTCAAACAGAAAGACCTGCTTCAGTAGATCAGTATGTAGCTACCATTCCTGCAACAACCATGATTATTTCAGTGAAGCAGATTTAGTAAGAGCAGATAAGTTCACCTAGAAACTGTTCTTTTGACTACATGATGCTTAACTTTTTGAAAAGCTGTTCCAAAATTTGTGCAAGTGCCAGAAGCAGCTTACAAAATCAACGGCTGTGTTTTCAAATCTTGTGGACAGACTGACAAGTTTGTGAAACATATAGTCCAGAAGCCAAATAGATTTTCTCTGTGACACAAATAACCTCTCAAAGCCTTTCTCTAGTATTTTTTAAATCCTGTGTTCTCACAAACTGTTCCATGTTATGCAAAGGGAGCCTTGTCTCTCTCAGAATATGTCCATACAGGATGGTGCTGGGTTTGCTACTGCAGATAAATAGAGAGTTGAATCTGGAATTTTGAATGATAGGAGGATTTAGATGCTTAAATGCCTTGGGAGGTCTATGCTGAAGCCTTTGTGTTAAACTATAGACGTTACTGTCATGAGGCTGTCACATATAAACACAGGATCTAACTCCAAATGTCAACTTCTGATGTTGATTTTTCAAGACTTCACCCATTGATTATATTTATTTGCCACTGGCCCTGCATTTGCTCAGTCACAGCAACAAATCCAGCGCAGCCTGGAAAAGGGCTGAATGAGGAGAGAGAGTTATGTAGCTGTCACTAGCTGTCTTCCCAGGACACGAAATAGAGTTTTGCTCTCTTTTTCAGATTATGTGGATTTAACAGTTGCTATGATAGTTAATAACACTTTAACAATGTGCCTATAGCATCAGATTTTTTGCCCTCATTTTAACAGGCATGCTTTTTCTTGGTGGTTTGATGGGCCAGAAGCAGCATGTCCCCATTTTGCTTTACCTCTGCAACTTTTGGCAGCTGGCTAACACAGCAGGGCCTTCGACCTGCCATCACACACTGCTTCCTTATCCTCTCCTTTTACTTTGCTCCCTCCTGTAGTAACATCAATCTGGTTCTCCTGCCATTAATTTTCATTTAGTTTTGCATAGCTTGCATAACTGTTAAAAATTAAAGCACATGCTTAAGCACAGTGGGATGACTGAACCCTGAAATTGTTTCCTATGAGGTGCAAAAATTCTTCTGTTCCCTTCTTCACAATTTCATTATTTTCATGTCTGTGTTCCTAGAGAAGAATGTTATATAGAGATGCAGGACTCTAAATACGGTGATGCTTGGCCTCAAGTCCTGATTTGTGGTGTTTTTTTCTAAGGAAACATTGTTTTTCAATGGTCAAATCTACATATTATAAAAAAATGCAGGCCTCCACTTTAGGGTGAGGTGGGGCATCATTTGATGGGGCCTGCTCCCCACAGGTTATAAAAGAAATCTGAGAAAGTAACTTCAGTCTGAATGACTCTCTTTAGAACAACATACATTGGGCAAGAGCAAAGGAACTCAAGGTGTCCTCCAGCCCTGGCTGCACAGGCACAGAGCTCCAGTTGCTCCTGCTGGAAGCTCTGGGCTATGAACCCACATTCAGGCCCCTTTCTCAGGGGACTGGCTTTAGACACAGCCCGCTGGCTTACTGATTATAATACAGGTGCAGCAATGGGTCCACAGGCACGCACCACACCTCTGATAAAGCTGCAGCAATTTTTAGTGTTAATAGAGTTTTAAATTGCATCAGGAGGCACAAAAGGTGTCTGAGAACTGGAGACAGAGAGATGAAAGAATAATGCAAATATGGTACTGTAATGATTGAATTTTACCTCTTCTCTCAGTGACCTTAAATCTTTGGATGAAACAACAAAGAATGGGAGAGATCCTATATATTATATTCAGTGTGCAAGGGCTTTGTGAAGCGCTCACTTTAAGCCATGCCCCCAAATACGTTTTTGATTTCCATCATGGAGATCTGTAGAGAATGCCTTTCTAATTTTGATCATGATGGTTTCATCAGATTTTGTTGCTGCAGAGCAGATGCTTGTAGTGTTTATATTTCCCTGCACTGGCACATGTAATTTAAACAAAAGTAACACCACATGGTGTAAGGGTATTTCTAAAGGGAGGCTGTCATGGAGAGAAAAGTATTTCTGCAATTTCCACAGACTGGTGTTTGTGCTAGAGACATCTGGAAATGTGTTTCACTCTACATCTGATTTATAGGATCAGAAAGAGATATGGCCGACTGATTAATGGGAAAATGAGACACTAATTCAATTTTTAGAGAATAGATGTTCAGAGATTTTTAGATTGCAATGCTATATTCATCTGTTTTGTTTTGTATCCTACAATAAAAAGCTTACCAGATACTTTGCTGTGATGTATTTTGTCTGGGATGTTATCTCATCTGATATCTTGAAGCTGAAGTCATTTATTTAGGCACTGGAACTTAGAATCAAGCTAATCACATTTCCTTAAACCACTGGCCACCGGTGCAGCCATGTTATACAGATCTAAAAGCTCGGCAGGTAATGTATATGCAGCACTCATTAGTGATGCTGAACAAATTGATGTGAACTATAATTCTGCATGTCAAATAGCACTCAACAAATAAGCATTTGCAATAAATATGTCAATTTCCATAATTCTCTAATTTTAAAGTCATTCAAACATGTATCCCAGGACAACACTTTCATGTTTTATCAAGTACACTTGTTTATGTTTGAAGCATGATTTTTCATATTTTCCAGAAGAGTTTTTTCTTTTATTCTCAAACAGAAATGACAGGGGTATAGATAAGGTAGAAAAACATAATTAAAGACTGTCATAAAAACCATATAATATTTAATGTTTTTCTGTCTATCCAAGATTCTATTTTCCATAATTTATCTGATAAAGTATTTCTGCTGCTTTCCACAGAAAGGTATAATAAACCAAAACTTTTTTAAAAGCCTGCTTTAAGGCTTTCCAGGCAGTTAGCCTTGTCCCCATGTGCTACACTGACAAACAAAATGTGGCAACTTTGCTTAAATTAAATTCTTCCCTGTGGTATAGAAACATGAATCAATCAAAACTGAAGTGATGGGGATTATTATTATGCTGGATGTAATAAGGAAAAAAAAAAAAAAAAAGAAAAGGTCCTATTTGAAAGAGAAAGGAATTCATTCCACAATGACAAGATGAAAAGCAGGTTTGGAAGCTGAGCCTGTGATGGGGGAGAGCTTTCCTGAGCTTTTTTGCAGTTATCCAAGGACATGCAGAATAGTGACTGTGGAGTGTATGAGCATTATGTATGACTGCAGGTGTCGTGGGTCTCAGTCTTTCTTTCTATGTTGTCATTCTTATAGCCAGCAGGAGAATTGCACTACATGTGTAGCTGCAGTGAAAGTCAATTTCTGCCCAAAGTCTGTCACTCTGGTTTGACTGGTGGATGGAAAGGTAGACAAGGGCTGTTATCTCCATGGAATTTTACCTGGGAGAAAAGACAATGAGATGGTTCCAGGCACAATTCTTATAAAATTTTGGGAAGCCTAACCCAAACGAGGCTTTGTGAAATTGTAGTAAAGTGTTCACTTTAGCAAAAAAAATCAATCACAATTTCTATTCAAACATAGTATTTGTCAGCATAGTAAAAAACTCAGTCCTTCTAATACTGTAGTTATACTGATATTTATGGAAAAGGTTATCCCATGAAGAAAGCATGTCTCTGTTAAAAGAAATGAAATTTAAATTCATATTAATTTTTTTGAGGACTGACTAGCTTCATTCTGCTTTCCAGTTACTGCTAGGATATATGGGAGCTCTCTTTAAGGCACCAGTAAAATTTTGGAGTCAGGGTGTCTGACTGGGTGAAATGGAGAGTGTGGAATAACTTGCTTTGCTGAGTTAGATGTGTCCTGCTTGTTTTGTGTGTCTCTGGTCACTTCTGGGAATTTCTCTTGCCATATTTGTCCAATCTGCCATTGAGCTTCTGTAAACTTTGAACATCCTTTGGCAGAGTGATTCTTTGCTCTCCTGTTTCTTGGTTACTCTCTTCACCAATCCTACTAATGTGGTTGGATGTTCCCTAACTCTTGAATTGATTATTTTTGCTTTATTTTAAGGAAAAACTGTCCAAAACAGATGCATTCCAAAGGATTGCATTCCAGAGAGCTTCACACTGGCAGCAGGCCTGGCATCAGTGAGCTCATGGTTATCGTCACCTTGGGCATATGTGGGGCGAGCAAAGAGGGCAGGGAGAGGTGGGGATGTTCCAGATTTTACACTGATATGGAGTGTGTGTCCTTGGTCCCACACTGACACAGCCCTCTTGTCTCCCTTGCAGTGCTCAGCCCTGCAAACAACTCTGCATGCATTACCTCTGGAAGTTCAACTGTCTGTTGATCGCCATCTCTGCTTTTGGAGATGATGCAACAAAAATTTAGGGGTGTTACTTGAGTTCAGAAAAAAATGCCTAGGTTGACTGCCAAATTGACAAAAAGTAACATAAAGCAATTTTCAAGATTTTTTCCATTTCTCTTTTCTACGGTATTTGGTTTGTTTTTAGCTTGTCAGTCTTTTACATTTGCCTGGGGATCTTGCCTGTTGCTTTAGCTTTTGACTCCTTTTGCCTTGGTCATTCTCTTCAGGTGGAACGAATCATTCCATAAAGCACATTGTCTTTCCCACTTTTCTGCAGTGTTTCCTTTTATTTCTTCCCTTCCAAAAAGGAATTAGGATTAACCATTCAAGTTACACTACATGATATGGAAGTCCACTTATGAATCAGATCCAAGAGTGCTTTTTGTTGCTGCAGATGTTGACTTTGAAAGATGGGATCTGGAAGGGTTACAGGGTAATAGTATCCTTTGTATCGTGTGCAGTCATTCAAAGGATCTGCTTCCTTAATAACTTTCGTGTCACTCATTCAGTGTTACTAAAATGTAGAAAAACAACTGCAGTGGTCAGAGCCTACACGAGGTGGCAGTACTGGTATCACATTGGTTTTCTTTTTTGGGGGCTTGCTGGTTTTCAGAAAATCTCCTTGTTAATGAATAGATTCATATCAGAAGTGGGCAAGCTTGCAAACAAGTCCATCTGGTAAGCAGCTTACTACATTTCTATATAAATAAAGAAGATCATCCAACTCTTTTAGGGTCACTCCGCCCCTCAGATCATGAGAAAGTCTGTTTTCAATGCAGAAAAATTCAGATGCAATGCTCCAAATGCATAACTGAGCACATCCTGCCTGGTTAAATGATGATAGACAGCTGCAGTGCCTGACAGCTTGGGGCAGAGTGAATCAAGCCTTGTAGAAAACCGAGCATGGATTTGCTAGGCAATCTTTTCAGCTTCATGGACATGGGGGTGAAATGTACTTCTGTTAGAATGAGTCCCAGAGAACAGGGCCTTAGGATAGGAATTAACTAGATTTTAAGCCATCTACCACCAAAAGAAGAAGTATTTTCATCTCATGTAGTGCTCTATTTTCATGAAATGCTTTAACTCCATGGATAAAAATCTCTGCATTAGAATCAGATGCTCTTATTGCAATCAATAAAGTCGATGGACAAAAATTAAACAATTGTTCTGGTGCATTTTCTCCTCCTTCTGTTTTCTGTGATTTTTATGCCAAATTGCTTTTCTCAGATGAGGTTTTTATTTCCACTTTTTAAACAAATGAACCAACCAGGGAGACTGAGGCCTGTGTTCCACCTAAAAATATCTTAACTGTGTTGCAAAAAACAATGTGAAGTCCTGTGCGTTTTCTATTCTTGTTTTACTCTGTTTCTGTGGAAAAAAAAATATAAATCTGATTCCCAGGCAGATCACTCAAAGGCTTTTTTTCCTATGCCTCTCACTGTGTTGGCAGGATATGGTTTGGAAGACAGATGGAGGTCTGGGCTTATGAGAGTGGAAGTGGGTGGAAGTGGAATGCATCACTCGATGGGGAGACATGTGAAGTGAGTCATCCTTAGCAGCTCTGAAAATCAGTGACCCCCTGGCTCTGTGAGCCCCAGCTTCAAAGTGCAGTGGGCCAGGAACCACATCCACTGTATTGATCCAGAGGGAAGCCCCAGGGTTGCCCTGAGTGTGAGGCACAGACCTACATGCATTGCATGTGGAGTGGAATTCAACCATCTAAGTTTTACACATCTACCCTGGGACTGAGCCTATCTCACCCGCTTGGTTTCCTTGAGCAGCCCTCCTACTGCTTCATCCTATCTGCTCTTCCCTGGGTATTCCAGGTTGGAGAAGGACATTGCTATAGAGGACAGATGATGTTTATGGACTATTCAACTCAGGCCATTGTTGACAGACTCTTGGCTACCCTGAGAACTAACAACAGGAAAGCCCAGCAACTGGTAACTCACCAAAACCCCTTCCCAGGGCTGAGGTTCTGCAGCTGCAAAATAAGTCAGCCAGCAGGAGTATGGCTCCCAGAGGAGATATTTGGAAACAAGGCTAAGGAGGGATGTGCAGATGGGTCAGGGACAGTGCTGAGGCTCTGTGATTTGAGGATATGGTGCATTCTTTTGGACGCCTGTCCACATCTTGAAAGTGCTCCAAGGTTTTGTGCTGCTTTTCCTATTTCCAGAGTAGCTTTAGGGCAGAGGCAGGCAAATATAAAGGGAGGGCAGAGAAAAAGCTCCAAACCTTTGGCGCTATTTGGTATCTGAACTTCTACCGAAGTCAGTGAGATATGATCCTTTAAAATTCTTTCATAGTTTGGGCATGAGAATCTTTACATAGAATTATTATATTGCTAGAAGTAGAATCCAAACCTAAAAAAAAAATAGATTTCATAATTTTTTTGAAATATTGAAAGAAAAATGATAATTTAAAAATAATCAGTCATGATTTTAAGGCTTCTCACTGGGTGCAGAGAAAAGAAATGAAGCAGAGAAAGAGAAGTGAGTTGATGTTCTGCATCTCACCAGAGGGGAGTGAGAGCACTGGGCAAGGGCAGGTATCCATTCTTTCACTTCAACACCTGCCACCTTACTAAAGACGTTCTTACGAGTCCTGTCAGACTGAAAGGCAAGGACCAAATAAAGAGTCACACCCTTTCCTGTCCCTTTCCTATATTTTTCTTCTAAAACAAGGCCCATTTCTTAAGCACAGTGACCTGAATGCTTTAAAATCTGTGTTCTGAATAATGGCCTGAATTCACTGGCTCATAAAGCCATCCTTGGTTATAAATGAAAAATGACCAGATAGCTGGACTGGCAGGCAGGGAGCAGACACTATTTTCATACATGAAATATTTTTACTGGATCTGTGAGTACAGCATATGTTGTGTTAGATAGTTTGCAGTCCCAAAGCCCTTTGCTAACCTGGGTTTCAATCAGTCCTTGGCAGCAGCACTTGCATTGAGGCCCTGGCTGAGTGGTAAAACAAGATTATGTCACCCTCCTTCACATCTGCTGCTCTTAGAGAATATCTAAATTCAGCATGATTCATTTGAAAAATTGTGGTTTTCTGAGGAACTGTGCACTTAGAAAAAAAGCTGAAAGAACTGATTAAATGGTTTTTAATTACTTTCCCCTTGTGCTTTGGTGGTCACTTGCAAGGGGGAATGGCTTCAATTTGGAAGTGAGTAGGTTTAGTTTAGATAGTAGGAAAAAATCTTTTGCACTGAGGGTTGTGAGGCACTGGAAAAGGTTGCCCAGAGAAGCTGTGGATGTCCCATCCTTGAAGGTGTTCAAGGCCAGGCTGGATGAGGCTCTAAGGAACTCAGTCTAGCTGAAGGTGCCCCTGCCCATGGCAGGGTGGTTGGAAACAGATGATGTTCCAGGCCCCTTTCCAACTGAAACCCATGGTTCTATGATTCTATGATTCTCTTATCCTCTTATCCAATGAAAGAAGGGCAATAACTTGTTTGCTTTGGTTTTTATTTTACATAACAATTATAAGAAAGCTGAACTAGCAGCCAAGAAAGGGATAATGCATTATTCATGCACTTATTTAATCTTTTTATTGTTGCTTGGCCATTGAGGTGATCCAGTATTTTAAGCAACCTGTTTCCAGTCTGCTTTTGCAGTGGAAGATTTCCTTGGGTTTGCAGTTACCAGAATACAAAGGAATTCAGCCTGCAACTAAGAGAGTGGCTGGGAAACAAGAACTACTCTGAACTACATTCAGAGGGAATGATAAGTACATCTGTTATCGTTCCCTCTGAAAGATCTCTCTCACCTTAGAGCAGGAACTTTAGATACCTTGTGTGGGTAGATTCTCTCCTCACTCAGATTCTTTCATCCCTAGTTCTCATCTCTGTGACACCAAACTATAGAGCTGACAAACAGTAAATGAAAAGGTCTTGCTTTGCTAAATTAATGGCTCGTGTGTTGCTGCATGTGTTGCTTATCCACAGGTGCCACCGACATCACGACTCGTCTCCTGGTGGAAAATTTGGGCAGGCTTCCAGGTGTGACTGGTGCTGACATTAGCCTTGCAAAGCTGTCAACCAGCACACGGTGTTTCTCCTCAGTATGTTACCTTGCAAAATATAGCATGTTAGACCTCCTTTTATTTCCCTTGAAAAATGATTAATTCTTAATTGTGTCTATGCCCTTAAAAACACATATTCAAAGCATCAGCAAACACAAGTCAGGATCAATATGAGGACTGACAAACCACTTTGTTCTTAGGGCAGTGCAAAAGGAAACATCTAACAGGTAAACTCGAGCCTATGAAAATGTTTGGCAAAGTCTACTAGCAAGTGAAAAATGTACATTACTGAATCATAAAATCAGATTCATCTTAGTCACATGGAGAATTTGTGATTTTTGAAGTTTGTTTTTTTGGACAAAGTAGTGATGGCAGCTCTTTTTGCATGAAAGTGGGAAAATGACTGTGCACAGAAAAGAAAATTCTTATTCTCTGAGCCTGACAGTGAGCTATTGAAGAGATACAACAAAGAGATTGTAGCAATAGGAATTCCTGCCTCCCAATAGAGGTGTGCTATGCAGGCACTCTGGTCAGTCCAGCCCCTGGTACATTGGGCATTGCTTCCTCCTGCCAAAGTGGGCCCTGTATTTCCAGGTTGTGTAGTGACAGCACATCTCTGAACTATGTTAAAGCACTAAGCACGAAAAATCCCAAGTGGTAAATTTGATAAATAGTCTGAATGGACCAATTTCAGCTGAATTTTCCTTGTTTTCAAAGAGAGCTTTCTGAGGTTGAGAAGGAATTTAAATACAATAAAATATTCAATACAAAAATGTCAACAATGTTATAGACTGCCATAAAGAAAGTGTTGAGAAAACACTTCATTTTCTCCCAGAAATGAAAACGGTTCTTTTCTCTGAGGCATAGTAGAAGTACTCAGGTGTGAAAGAAATAGTAATCCAGAACAGGGCAATAGCAGGATAAATTTAGCTGTGACAAGATGATTGCCTTTTGCCTGCATGTTGCAGTAGGTAAACATAAATCAGTCAAGGTATACAACTGGTCAATCACTGAAAAACATGTAAAAATACCTAAAATTGTTGTTCCACTTACAGCTGCAGCAAGCACAGTTTTTGCACTCCACTATGTGCTTTCAATGCCATGAGCTGGGCGAACAACTACAACTTTTTCCAAGTTAAATTTATGAGAGAATTCAGACATCTGCATTGACAGCTGGGATTCTGTTTGAGGTCAGGACTGCTAAATGTTGCTGTTTACATATAGGTGTCAATATGTGTGCTGGCTGCTTAACTTCCTCACCACTCAATGGGAATCTAGTCAGGACAGTCAATGGAGGTTTGAGAGCTCTGCAGGTGAACAAACGATGCTCCCTCTGGGTCAGCTGAGCAGCTTTGGAGAAGGCATTGGTTGGGAGCTGGTTTTAATTGTCTAAACATGTGCATGCAACACAATTTGGAACTTGTCAGAATCATCGTCCATGACCTCCAGAAGTATAAGTTCACAAAGCCACGAATCTACCAGACCTGTGTCACATCTGCCAGACCTGTGTGGCTCCTTTGGAGAGCAGAAGATACCTCAGATCATTGTGGACAGCTGTGTTCAGGTACCTTTTCTGACTCCAGTGACCACAACAGGAACTCAGAGGTGTACCTCACATTTTATGCATGACTATACACATCCCTTCACACATGGGCATCTATGCATGTAACATAAATTGTAGATGTGTACATAGGCATGTATAGGTATAATTGTAGAGATAGACACAGGTGGAGGTGTATGTGTATCTATGAAGGTCTTTCTCTGGATGTAATTTGATCATATACATTTATACAAACCTGTAGGTGCTTATATGTGTACCTGTATGGGGCTATATATAGGTGCACATATAGTGTACATATACTGGTTTGCCTCTAAATGAGCTGCTTGAATTTTGCTTCTTGATCCAGAGCAGATGCTGAACCTAAAAAGCTGAAACCAATCCCATCTAATGCTCCCTTTTCTCACTTGGTAGAAATTGGGCTGATTAGAGAGCTAGAAGTTGTGGTTTAACAGTAAAAAGGTTTTGAGATTAACTACTTTGAGGTCACTTTGAAAGCTGTGATATTGGATTGTATTAATTCACATTTTTGAAATTGGCAGCCCAGCTCCCTGCTGCTCAGTGCCTTATAGATCCATCAGATTTTTTCCCCTGCTCTACATGTTAGTATGTTAGATGTGCAACATGAGTGTGCTGTCCAGTGGGACTGTTTATGTTTCTTTGCAATATCAATTCATTTCTACTGCCATGAAAGACTCCTCTCCTCTCCTCTCCTCTCCTCATTGCCAGTATTTTTTTTTAAATTTTCGCAATTTACATATATAAACATATTAACATCTTTTGTAACTATTTCCTCATTAAAGTACTCCTCTCCTGTAAGCCCAGAGTTTATCTGTGTCCTAATGATCTCCTCTGGCTCCAGTGTGAATAGATGAGGAATGCCACTTACTCCTTCAGGAGCGCTAACTTTGGCCATTGTGTTTACTTTCAGTAATGAGCTTCAATTACTTTAGCAATTACAAGTATTTGACTGAATTTCCACTGGCTGCACACAACATCTGCAGTGGTGGGACTGTTCATGCTCTCTGATCTCTGCCCAGGGCTCCCTAGAACATGGTAACAGCCGTATTCCATTCATCTCTAAAGCAGTAAGCAAGCAAAAGCCCTCCAGACTTACTCCAGTAGATGTAAACTAGTACCTCTCACCTTTCATGTCAAGTAGAGTTTGAAACATCCTGGATACTGCCTTGTTCCTGAAGTGAGATAATGGTTAAATCATTCAATGTAAACAATCTGGCTTTGTAAGAGACTCTGTCAATACTGCTTTCTTAGCAGACGTCTCTGGACTGATGTTTATTGATACTTTTGGGTATAGTGTGTCAAATGGCTTTTCTACAAGTGTTTGCCCCATAAAGTGTGTGCTACAGACAGAACTTCATCAGAGATCTGTTTCCTTACTGAATTACAAATGGTTGTCGATACTTCGAGAATTAGAAAGTTAAAGCTGATTGTAACATTCAATTACCTTGTCTTCTTAAAGATGCTGCTTAAAACTGTGACAGGAAATGCTTAAACACCTCTTCCCCTGCCATATTATTTGCAACCATTTTCTTCTACTGTACATGGACTAGATAAAAGGATGGTTATGTTTAAAGGGCAGGCACTCAAATGTTAGGGAATGCCAGAACTGAAGCTGCATGTTTAGCTTTGTGCTTCTGGAGATATTTTTCCTCCCTTACTCTTCAGTTGCAAGGTCTATGACTGTCCTCTGTGATCTCTGGTCTTCTACAACCTGAACCCCGTGGTTGGATCATCTTCTTTAGCATGTTTGGGAAGCACTGAACTTGTGGATGTGTCACCAGGGACCCTGCCTGTGCGCACATGCCATGCTACCATACAGTCCTTGAGAGACTAAGGAGCAATTGTAAAGCAGTCCTATCCAGTCACAAGTTGGGATGCTGGAAATGAGCTCTGCAGGTGTGAGGCTTGCTCTGTTAGTTACCCTAGCTCTATGTAATCCTTAGTGTGGACAGACTCTTTTAGAAGGGATCTGTGGGAATGCCAGGAAGATACTTGAATAGCTTTCAGATCTTTGAGAGCAACACTGATTCCTGCAGCACATCACAGTGTTTTGTGCTGTGTGCAGCTGAGCTACCCTTGCCTGAACTAGTTTGGGTAATGAGAACAGTCTTTATGGAAAGTCAGATAAACTGGTCCTTTTGCAGAGAAGTCTCCTTTCAAAGGGAAAGGGACAGGAATGAGCCCTGGGAAGGATCAAGGAAAGCAAAATTGTGGTGTGGCATTCATTACAGAATCCAGAGAATTAATAACTCCTGGCTACCCTGTCACCTCCAGCAGTTAAAAAATTATCAAATCACAAAAATCCCTTTGAGGTGATTAAAGATTAAATGGAAGAAAAACCAGACTGACAATAACTGTCTCCCTCCTCCCTTTTCCCACTCTCTGCACATAACCATGCAGTTCTATCTGAATGCCAGAAGAGCCAGGTGTCCTCCCTTTCCCTCCCGCCACTACCGTGAAGTTTCAGGATGCCTTTCAGTGGTCTCCTGGAGCTTTTCAGCTGTGTATTATGGCTTGTGAAGGGAATTGGCTACATAACACACTTTGGCTCCTCAAACAGTAATTACTTCAATGGAATTATTAGCACAAAGGATGATTTTTCAGGTGAATGAGGACTGCACAAACATGCAGGTTATATTTCTGCAGTTTATAAATAGAGGCCAATCATTCATGCAATGAGTCCTTCCAATGTAAGTCTCTTCTCCCCTGCTTTGTGAAGAGAGCTTACAGGAAGAGAGAATAGTTTCTACTCATAAATATATTTGCACTGAAAAATGAGCTGTGGAAACTGCTACAGAGATAGTCAAAGTGAGATTTTTTCAGAGAAGGTTTCACATGTATTTTCGATAGTTAAGATTTGACTGATACAAAGATTTTTGGTGACTGAAGCAAAAAAAAAGTGAGAAAATCATCTGCTGAGACTGGCCAGAATGCACATAATTTAGAAACAAAAAAAGAAATCCCAGCCCAAAATAGCAGATCATGCTTTATTTTCTATTATTACATATATCAAAGTAATATACTGGGTTTAATTCCCAAAGGTACTGGAGGAAGTCATGTAGTGTGCTCCACACTTCTTGGAAATCTCATCCATGATGAGAGAGTGCTGTGTCCCCAATGAGATCTTTCACCCTTTTGCCTGAGGCTGTGATTTGACATGACAGTGGGTATGACAGTGGGTTTGGTGACAATACTGCACAAGTTTCCACCCCTTTGACTGTTCCAGCAGTTGATCCATGACAATCTGTACAGTCACACTGTTACTGGATGGCTCCTGCAGAAAAATCACTTGGCAAAAAAAATGTACCTGATTGGTTTTACCCTAATACAAATGGGTTATTACAGTGGTTCATGGCACACCTGGGTGAGAAGACAGTAAGAAAGACTGAAAAGGTTTAATTGGTAATTAATACTTTATTGCTTCAATTACGATCAAAAGTGCCTCTATGTGTATTGATTTATTATTTTCAGCTCCAAGGGAAATTTATATGAATGGAAGTCATGCACTGTTTGTCAGACAGAGCCTCAAACTCACAGCAGGAGTAGTAATTGAAATAATGATTTCCTACTATCTTCATATTTACATAGAGTTTCAGAAAAAATCTGCAGAAATGTGGGACATCATTACTGCCTAAAACCAGATATATTTATAAAAGGACAAGGGGGCTGAAGTTTTTGAGAGATTTCTCCCAGAAGAGCAAAAAAGTATAAGTGTGGCTATGGGATTTAGCATGTCTTTAATTCTAAAGATGTCCAAACCAGCACAGAAGTGCTTTTGAAATGTATATTTTTGTGTTTCCTCTCTTCTTTTCCAAATGGTCACAGATCACCACAAGTCTTGAAACCATTTACAATTAATCTCATGACTCCCAATATTTAAATATGAGTTCATGACTTTCACTGATTGATTTGACATGACTTGGGAGGCCCACTTACATTAAACCAATGCCTAACATTTTTGCAATTGTAGTGGAACAGGAATCTGGAGAAACAGAACGAAACATGGGACAGTTAGAGTAAAAAATATTGCTTGTTTTCTAATAGATGGCCAAAGATGGGCTTACCCTGTGGAATTTGACAACTAAGTTAAAAAAAAAAAATAAACAATCTTAAAAAATAGCTCTCATATTAGATATTTTGATTTATAAATTTCAATTCCATTTAAATTTTTATTTTGTTCCAAGAAAGTTACAAATGCACATCCAGGGGAATTCATGCTGCTCAGGGCTGTGATTTTTCTGTGGAAGCAAAGGAGGATTTTAACAAGAATTAGTCAAAATCAGCAAGTTACATGAAATTCTGTGGAATATTTTAACTCCTAAACTGTAATTTCACGTTTGGTTAGGATTCAGTTGCATGGGTGGTAGTCAGAGAGAATATCTAGAGATATTCCTTCCATGTGCACCCTCTACAACAACAGGATCTGTGTATTGCGATACAGTAAAAGGAGTGCATTCCTTTGTCTTATGCAGAAGACATCCAAATAAAATATAACTTTTTCTTTGTCAAATATCTTCTTCTACTCTATTTTTTACAGAGTGGATTTCTTTTCTTTTATTTTTTCTTTTTTTTAAACTGTATTCTCTATTCATGGTGATTTCACACTGCTTTATCTTCACTGACTTTGAAAGAATTGCATCTGAGTTACATGGGTGCGATTTACTGGGAATGAAGCCCATTGTGGATAATTAACTGTAGTGCATTGTTATAATTTTTTTTATTTAAGAGAATTTTCCCTCCCTTTCCCCAGGGTGTGTTCCATCTTCTCCAGGATAGGAGGTAGAAAGGGAAGCTATTTATTTTTCATGTTTTTAAAGGCACAGAGAGCATGAAGCATGTTAGCTGTATCCCACTGTTGTAAGACCTTTTGTTCCTATACATTTCTTCCTGATACTGTCTGGATCGCTGAGGCTTAGTTATTGTGGCCAAAGACAAGGTCATCCTGGAGATCAACAAGCCATTAGAAAGAGGCTGAGAAAGCATGAGAACAGATTAGACATTTAGCTGAGGCATGGACATCATTCCCCCAAATCCCTTCTGGGGCTTCTGTGGGCAACCTGAATCTGTGCACAACCTTTCTGCAGACAGTGGTCATGAGACATCAGCTCAGAGTCCAAAGCCCATCCCTCCCTTTCCTTGGTGTGACAGATGCCCCAGGGCAGCTCCTCATGCCAGGCAGCTGCAGTTTGCTGAGTTTTTCAGGGCAGACCAATGTTCCTTGATGCTGAGCTGCACACCTCAAATATTTCCATGTTCACTCCTTTTGTTCACCTGCATCATGCATTTGTATAAGAAAACATCTTGAAAAGTCAGAAGCTGGCTTGTATGACTGGACTCATGTCTGGCCTTCGGGAGTTGGGTGCATTGTGGAAAGTGAGTGTGTTAAAGCAGCTCTCTTGGGACGGGTGCTGTTTGCTGACTTCAGGGGTTTACTGAGAAAATTGCAAGGCTTTTGCCTTTGCCTTAATAACAAACATCAGCTTCTTTTTAAGTCTGTTGGTTTGAACAGAAAAAAGGCAAGGCTCTAGAAGACAAAGCCCTGAGAATTAATTTTGATACACTTTTCATACATTTGAAGCAGATATAAAGCATTCCAAAATTTCTCCCACATGTTGGTTTCCTGTGGTTGATTTACAGGCTGTGACAGAAAATCCATTTCTGTTCCTGTAGATGCTAAATTCATTACCTTGCCACAGAATTCAGATTCTCCAGTTCTCCTTGAACTTCAGCTTGTTACTATGGCAACCAGTGTCAGACAATATATTTTTTCTTCTCACTATTTTCCATTGGCATGGTTGCATATTGCAGTAAGAATAGCATCCTTTTGCAATATTAATGAAAAAAAATTACAAAAATAACTGGTTTTTATTAAAAAGTTTCTTCCTATACTGTGATTTTAGGACATACATTATATATGCAGAAAAAGTCTGATTAATTACAATAAAATCAAAAACTTTATAAACAAACAGGGCATATTTTCCTTACAGGTGCACTCAAAATGCTGGTTTCTCCCCCTTCTTCCTTCAAATCTTTCAACAGATGGATATTTTAGGTTACAGTAAAATGCTTTTTGAAACGGATTGCACTATTCTTCAATAAATAACTGGTCAGTGTCCCCTGTTTCAGATGTTGCCTCCTTTCTACAGTTGCCAGAACTATTGAGGGATTAGCTTGCCAGTAAAAGTCCATGCTGTTTCAAACTCATCTCCCTCTGAAGTCTTGTTTAAATTCCAAATTGGTTTCTGAGGGGGTAGTCTGTTCTTTGCTGCAAGAAATCCAAGGAATGTCAGGAGGATGAAAATGAAATCAGTCAGTCAATAGGTTGCCCTTGCTCTCCTGAAAGAGATGGAAGGCTGATAAACTAAGGCAAGTATTAGATGATTAGACTGATTGGCAGTGCCCTGGCCAGAAACAGCAGAGTCTGTAAAAATCTATAGAAGGTATTTAAGAATTCAAGATTTCAAGAATACTGAAGTTGGGACTAATTTAGTAGTAAAGGCTGACATACTTTAACTAAAAATACGTTTATCTGTGCATATAATGCTTTGTTCAGCCTTCTCTTATATATAATCTATTTAAACCAACAGATTCTTAGAAGATGAGTGCTCTGCACGAGCCTGAGACTTGTACACTGAAAAATACCTATGCAAGAGAAGTGTTTAATTGGCAAAAGCTCTCAGTAGACAGGTTTTTTTGCTTTTTATGCAGAGTATAGAATTATGTTACTCATCATCTACCTTTTCACATGTCTTCCATGAGCGTTTAATCTTTCAACTGGTTTTACTGCACCATTCTTACCACAGTGCATAAGGGAGAGACAACTGCTAATAAATGGATTTTCTTGACAGCTCTCTGAGATGAAAGCATACTGATATCCAGGCTTGTGGATACACCAAGTGACTTAAAGCCTAAACTCTACAAGACAAGTCATCCAATCTGAGAAGACCATGGACTAATTTTCAGAGCTTTTAGATTTTTGTGTTGCACACCCAGGACACAGGCATTCCCTGGCTGCAGTAACAACTGCAGATTAGCCTTTTAACATAGCTTAATTAGCAGCACAGCCCTGATGACTCACAGAACATGACACACCATGTGCATTAACTCAGGTAGAAATCCTGCAGGAAAGTTGTAAGATGATCATGAACTGAAAGTTCGTGCTAAAATACTTAAAAAAAGTACTTAGTAGATGTCAGTGTACCCTATTTAGTTGTGGGAATTCCTAATTTTTGCTTACTTATATATGAAGCTATAATATTACTTTAACTCTTTGTTAGTGGTTACCTCCTGGGTTTTTTTTTCCTTTTTCCCCCCCAAGCATTGTATTTAATTGATGGTGAGAACAGGATGAACACTGACAGCATAGAACAGACAAGATGAAATATTTCTCACCTACCACTTGATGTTCAAAAATTAGACCTCTAAAGCTGAAGCGTGCATATCCCTTGGCAGTAGATGGGGAGAAAATCCATCCTTCAAGGTGCTTTACACCTGAGATCCAAAATAACTTGAAGCAAAAATAAGGTCTTTGCTTTACATTTATCCTTTTAAGTTTACCATGAACATCACTTTTTTTTTTTTTTTCCCCATGAGGCAGAAGAATGTTCTTCAGAGCAGATTTAGTACCTCACATATTTGGGCCCAGATTCTTTAATCTTGACCCTCTCTTACTTTTTGTTACTCTATACTGATACAAACATGTGACTGGGTCATTTTTGCACAGTCATTTGTGGGAATGTTTGCATATGAAATGAAAATTATAAACTTTCCTGGAAAGAGACAGTTTCTAGGCCTTTCAAGTACTTACATTTCACTAGCAGTTATATTGCTCATTTTTGTTCAATAACTACCCTGAAATTGAATGTTTCAGAGTTTGACACTATACAAATAAATGCCACTGAGAGCAGTACATCTGGTTTCAATAACAACAGCAATAATTTCCAATATTTGTTTTCATAATTGAGGACCAGAGTCCAACAGCAGTACTGGTGAGAACACTGAAAGTGAGAAGGGCATATAATTTATTACACATACAAAAACTATGTTAAAAGAACATTATTAAGGTTGTAAAGTCAAACACTTGAGACATAGGAAATGCCAGAATTAAGGTGGTCTGTGCAACTTTAATTTGACCTCGTCAGTGTATGCCTCCAGATAGTTTTTAGTTACATGAATGTATGTGATTTCTCTCCAAGACACCCACCTCAGTCAGTGCACAGAGAGTGTAAGTTGCCCATTCAAGGAACAGCTATGCAATACTTATTTTCCTTCTCGTGTCTGGCATGTGATACTTTTGCTCTGCACCAGGCAAACCTTGCTCTGAAGGAAAAATAGTCCATTTCCTCCCATACAGTTTTCTCTTGCTCATTACTGCTGCAACTCATTACTTTGCAGCATCATTTTTGTAGAAATCTGTGTCTGTCTTAGTGAGCCTACGTGGCAGAGAGGGGGCTGATGACCTAATGCTCACACTGTGGGGGTTTGCTACATCTTTTCAGCATGTTTTGAATACCTCTGAGTGGCTGGGGGACATTAGGTAGAGGCACCAGCAAAGCAACCTTCCAGTTTAATCTCACTCAAAGAAAACTGACCTGGTAGAAGAGTGCAGGATGGTAAACCAAAGCATGGCAAGTGGGAATCACTGGGATGTCCTCTTCAAAACCACATGCTGCAGCACAGACCTAAGAGGCTGTGTTAGGCACATCCTGTGAGAGGACCATCTGTTTTAGAGGAACCACACACACAGAGGTTAGAGCAAAAAGCATCAACTAATTTTGGGTGTGAATGTGAACAACAGAAATTTAGTCCTTTCAGATTTACCACTTATAGTAGTCCTTTCTCTGACATTGCCTTGCTGTGGTCATAGACCCATGGACCTGATATTTTCCTGTCTTAGTATTTCATCCCTTTTAAATCCAAATTGATACCTCACTACACACTAAAATCAGTAAGTCACATAACCCACTTCTATATTAGAAAGCTATGCACATCCAGGGCAAGGGTCATAGCACAGCTTGCTTCCACAAGGCTTAATTTCCTCCCTGCCTCTCAGTAGTCCCAGAAAGCCTCATCCATATTGCTTACTGGGTACATACCCTTGCTCATGTTCTCCTCAAAGCTGTAACTGACCAGCTATTCTTGTTGGGACTATTTCCTTGTCTTTAGCATGGATGATCCTGTAGTTGCCATAGAACAGGGACTATAACTCTGTTTTCTTCCCTTACCAACATCATATTTCCCATATGGGGACTATGAGCTCATACTTTTTTCCATGTCCACTGAGCTTGAAATAAATCCAGCTGTATATAGCCAGGAAATTCCAGCACTTGCTATTTCCATTTCCTTAAAACATTCTATTTGTTTTATCTGCATTTAATTTCGTTTGGAGGTTGGGGCTGACAAGCTGCTGATCTGTAAACTTTGCTTGGTTTCATCCCCAGAGTACCATGACCTTTCTCTATGAAAGACAGATGCATGCTCATTAACACCCATGCAGCTTGCACATTCCTCATGGCACAGTGTGGGAACATGGATTTTCTTGTCCCTCTTGCACAGATCCCAGTGGTACCAATGAAAGAAGAAGAAAAATACTTCTTTATAATCTAATCAGTGCATTTGCTGCCACGTTGCCCCAGAACAGTGGCACATCTGATACTACTTTGAGTTTGGACTTGACATTGGACAATCAGTCACATTTTCCAAATGTCCAATATGAGGTATGCTGATGTTAAACAGGTGGTAAGAATCACCTATCCTTAAACAAACAAGTAGCACATCTTATAAAATTACATTATTTCAGCTCTACTGAGCTGCATTTTTAAAAAAAATCAAATATCATAATGCCAAAATAATGGCTAAAAAGAAATTGTTAGAAACACTTGTCCTGAACACGATGGAAAATGTTCAATTAAGTGAAAATCTTCCTGTCTACAAACCCCAGCAATAAACTGCCACCACTATTTTTCATAGTGGATCATCATGCCATATGGGTTTTTAATAAAATATATGACCAAGTCCAAACCTTGGCTATTGCTTTTATCTATCATTTGTTATAAAGACAGCAGACATGTTTGATTCCTCTCATTAAATTGAATCCATTCCTGTCTTTAGGTTATTGCTCTTTCAGAATCACATCTACCGCATTCCCAATTGGTTTTAATTATCTTTCTTGCATTCTCTTTCTCAATATGCTTTTTTCCAAATGTTTTAAATTGTTTTATGTTGATGGAAAAGCATCTTGCTGGGGCATGTTTATTGAAACATGCTACTTAAGAAGCTAATTATAGGGTAGATTATATTTTTCTTTTAGCAAGTGCATTTGACTATTTTAATTTCTTGGCAGAAAGAAATAACTAACAACTATCTTGAATGCCATACCGTGTATATTTGTGTGATCTTGGTGAGTGGATGCTAAGGTTCATGACCCTGCTTTGGTATCCCTTAGATAAGGAAAGAACTTTAATCACTTTGGAAGGAAAGCTTGCATATGTGGTAACAGTAACAAGGAATTAGCAGATCATTCAGAACTGTTTTGTGAGAAAGATATATAAGGAAGAGTCTGTATAAAAATTTAAAAACTTGGGCTAGTTTTCAGTCTGAGGTAAAGCTGTGTGGTGTGGTAAACTTAGTCAGAATTTACTAAGATTTACTCTGGGAAATGTGACCCAGATGGCTTTGTTTCCTCATGTTGTTCCCTCTTATTTGTCTGCTCATTTTCCAGTTGATTCTACCAGCAGGTCTTTCCAAGCAGGCAAACTTGGAAACAACCAGACAGGAGAAAAAAGCAGAACGTTAGCAGCCCAAATGAGAGCAGCTGGAGTTGTCTCACGGGTTAAGATGATGATATATGGCAAATGCAGACCACTAACGCCGGGATTGGAGAGGACTTAACATCTTGTTTTCTGGTGGTTTTCTCTCTAGTCCTACATCTTTACCTTTCTGATTATACATAGGAAAGAAATCTCCCTTTTCTTGTCCAGACCACTTTATAAAGAAGACCTTGACTGCTATTCAGCACATCAGCAGCTGAAGGAGATCTCAGTGCCACATAAGCAAAGAGCAGGACAGCACATGGTGAGAACTTTCTGGAGCTTTAAGTGATAGAGTATTTTTGCACAAAACAAGTGGTAGTTACCTGATGCTGTGAGTTTCATGCTTTCTATTTTCAGCTTTCCCCATTTTATTAAAATAAGTATCCCTAGTATTTTTGGCCTGTCTGGTTTTCATTTTCTCATATATTCAGTTTCAAGGAACACAGAAACAAGGAGAAAACCTGATTTTTTTTCACCAAACTGTTTGCCTTTTAGGGCTAGGTTCAGACAGCTTACTTTAGGTGCTCAGTTCAGATGTCTTGCAACCTGAAAAGAAGTTATCGAGACTTGATGGATGAATACTCAGGACTGATGTGTATTCTCACCAGAAGGCACAGAACACGGTAGCATCGTGATATCTGCACCTCTCTGGAGCTCATGAGATCGAATTAGAGCTGTGCATTGCATGATTCCCATCACATGGGGTGAGTTCCATGGAAGGATGGGTGTTTGCCTGCTGTACTTATGTTTCTTTGAAGCCGCCACGTGAAAAGCACAAGGTCCTTTCATGCCACATCACTCAGTCATGAGAGGGCTTTGCAGGAGTTAGGCAACCCAGTGACTCAGACAAGGCTGCCTTTATGCACTTGCAGGTGTCTAGGTTGAGGTATGTGGGGGATTGCACAGACCAGCCTCAAACTTGGTTTTACTCACATAACAAAATATTTGCTGCACCTACTTAGCACTATCATACTAAAAATATGCCAAACATGGAAGCAATGAAAAGCTGAATAGGAGAATAACACCTTTTAAAGCACATTAACTAAGTTTTCAAAAATAAAGGTAAGTGGAATTCATTAGTCTAAAGTACAACCTCTAATCTTTTAAAGGCTGGCATAAGCCTATAACCATAGATTTTGGAGTACTTAAAAGATCATATAATACCATAATGTTTATGTGGGCATGCATACAACTAAATTTTAGACCTGTTGTGCTTTTCAATATGATCTAATGGCTGCTACACAGAAGCTGTTGTTAGGACTCATAGGCTCTATTTCGTTTTTCTGCCAAGATTTACAGCTAATAAGATGCTATTTTCTGCACTCCTTGGCTAGTGCAGAACTGTCTTTGTTAGGCGTTGTTTTTATGATTTAAAATTTACAATTTCTAATGACCATAGGCAAAGAGAACTTTTTATTCACTTCAGCACCATGGGAGACAGCATGTAACAAAATCACCATGTAATTTTCACTACAGAAACACTGTTGCTTCAAAGCCACTGTGATTTTTTTTAGGCTTACACAAAGAACCAAATCCTGACCCCTTGGCTTGCGCTGGGCAAAAGCTTTGCAAGCATCCCTGTAGAGTGGATTTTAATTTTCATGAATGATTTCCTAAGACTTTGGTGAAGCAGAAGTAGTCTGAAAACTGATAAAAGTGGAATGAATATTGTTTTCTGGGAAGGAACATCTCATTTTCCAGTGCCAGGAAGAAAAGTTGTCTATTGCATTCAGGTGTATTGAATTCAGTCTGGTTACTTGAAAATAGGATTACTATTCTAAGTAAAAGTATCTGAAAATGTCCCAGAGAAAACAACTTTTTTCATGGTAAAGCCATAATAACCTCATACTATGCCTGAATTAATATAACCTACAGTAACTTTAAAGTCAGCTGTAATTCAAAAAGAAAGAAAAAAAGAGATGTTTCTCAAGTTAGATGATAATTCTGAGAATTCACTTTATTTTCTTTTCCATATTGATTCATTTTTTGGATGTTTATGCTGTGATTTCAGCTCACACAGATAATATGTAATGCCTGTAACCATTAGTATTTTGAAGAGGTTTGGCATAAGTGAATAGGTAATTTTTCAGTAAATTGCTCAGGCTGAAATTAAGATATTGAGTTCCTGTGATTTCTACACATTTTTTGGCTTGTGTTCTCAACACTTGGTGGAATGCATGCTTACATGTTTTGCATGTTTTTTGAGGAGACTAACCACTAAGAAAGGGCAAGAAAACCTCTGAGACCTTGTTCTTGTGACAACAGATAGACAGTGCTGTACCACACCAATATCCAAGATAATGTGGCAGTGTTGACACTGCCATCACCACACAGGCCAACAACTAGTATGTGAATGTGCTACACCATTGTAGGGGCTTGAATATTTTTGTTCCAAGGTTCTACCCTCATAGGCTTTTGTTTCAATAAGAGTACAGGTTGATCTAAGTGTATCTAAAGCATTCATGGTTTTATGTTCTTATTAATTGCATATAGCAAGAAAGTAAGTTTTTGTAATATTTTACATATTTTCATTTTGACTATCACACTCTCCTTTATAATGTAAATAACTCAAATGATGATGCAGTGAAGATTTTCCCTCACACAGGTTTAAAAGACTAATTGGCCTCAGCTGTAATAAGGGCCCTTTACAGTCAGCTGGTACAAGTAATTCCTCTGACCACATGCCATAAACCCAGACTCTTGGTATGGGTTCTATAAAATCCACCTGGCCAGCATTCCAATCTATCTATTTGCTATATCAATATATTTACTACCCCAGTTTGCTTCCTGGGATACCAAATACCTATAAACATGATTATTCAGTAGTTGAGGACAAGTGTTTAGATGAAGTTTGTGTCTGACAAGAAACACCATCTAATGTACTAAATCTTTGAGTATTTCAGTTCATCTGAATCAAACTCATTTTTTTTTTAGGCAGCCACTACTGTCCTTACACTTGCCTTTGAGGTTATCCCACAGTTGCAGCTGCTCTAATGAGAGGAAGAGCATGTTCACCAGGTGGAGTGTATGGGTGGCCAGCTTTGCTTGAGGCACAGGGGACAGTCAGGTAGACACGTATGGGGGCACCATTGTCACATGTTAAATTTTCTGAACGGATGGGATGAGCCTTTGAGACCACAAAGGGACCACAACAGAGAATTTTGTGAACGTTTGCAAGGGAGCAAAGACAAGATCTATGTCCAGCGAATTGCAGCCAATGAAGAAGCACAAATGACCACAGCACTGTAAATATTGGGAACAATAGATACTCTGTTGGACATTCTTTAGAGAAATAAGGCAAACCCACACTTCCAAAAAACCATAAACCCCCCTATCAAAACATATAAAAAATGTCATACCATGTGGTACTGCTGCTGTTGACTATCTATGTATTTTTAAAACCTATTTTGACATTTTCTTCTAACAAAGACAAATGTTGCCTCACTGATTCTGAGAAGACAACTTGTTTGATGAAAGATTGTACAACATTGAATTAAATTTAAAGTCATGGTTTATAAGACTGATACAATCAGCCAACCAACCAACTATCCACCCAAATATAACTAATTCAGACAGCTGTTTCCCCTTTATAATTTATGCACATGTTGAAAGGTATGCTCCATTAAAAACCTTTACTCATTGATTTAGGCTATGTTTAATCTACTATCACAGAATTTGCTGGAGCAAATTTTTGAACTAGCTTTAAGCTAGATATGGTAGATATAGATAAATCAACCTCCACAATATAAATTCTGGGCAAGAAGTTGAATTAAGGATACCTTGTGTATCTGGACTTCATACAGCTGTCACTTCTTTGATTGTTACGTAATCCTTGACTTAACTCTTTGGCCATCATTTATACTAAAATCATTCATATCAATTAATCAGTACAAATGCACAATAGTGTTGCCTCCATGCTGCCAAGACCTGGCCTCTAAGCTGGGAGTTCCTGCTAAGGTTATCATGAAGAGATTAAACAATACTGACAAGTGGGGATGTTGGTAGGGACATACCATGAAAAGAATAAATTGGTACAATTGTACCATTGAATACCTTCAACCAGATGCAAGACATCTCCCTCAGAGAGCTTGCTAAGTAGGAAAGCAGAGTTATTGCTATATTGCATAGCAAATTCAAGCAAGAAGACAAGTCACCATGCAGAATAAGGACAGGAGTTTTGGCGTAAAGATTCATGGATCTCTGCACATGAAAGCACTCATATAGCAGAAGACAAAAGAGAAATTTGCTCAGCAGTGCAGGAAGGGGCAGGATATGTGCTTGTGAATGTGAGTCAGCAGCTGAGGTCTAAGTCATTGCAGGGAACAAGAAAAAGGATGGTTGGACCTTGACTGTCCAGTTCCAGATGGCAAGTGACCCATCTATTAAGATATCAAGATACCCAAATCCTGGAGAATGCAGCAAATGGAGTCAGGCCCACTGGAGCTTCTGGAAAGAACTGGAGGTTGTGTGAGAAAGTCAGAGGGCATATTTTGATCCTGTCAGTTCTCAAAAGAGGAGGACTATTAGATGAGAGCAGGAATAAAATAAGCACATAGAGAATCTTGAATTCAACCGATTTTCTGACATTTCTGGATACTAGAATTTCATATTTTAGATCATCAGCTTTGGAGAACCCGGCAGTAAGGTCCTTACTGAGCACACTGAAAGGCTCTGCTCCATTTTGACTGTCATACTTTGATTTGCTAATACTTATAGCTTATTTAGTTTGTGGGTGTTTTTTAGTTTGTTTTTTTGGTGTTCCCACATCTTCAGCTCTGGAAATAACAATGACATTTGCTAGTTAGATGCCAGCGTGGTGTGATTTTCCAAGAACAGATGCAAATATAGCTTTGAGAATCCAGAGAGCCATTATACATTTCAGGGAAATATGAACCAGAGTTGAAATTAAGGAAAATTGATGACTAACAAGGTGCTTTTGGCCAGCAGGAGGAGTTTAGGAAGCTGGGTGAAGAATTATCATTGTATGATTAAATTTCCATGTATTTCTAATGTGAGCAGCAAAATTCTTATTCAAGGAAGATGAAAAATACATTCCTTAAAATGTACTTTCACTCTGAAATGGATAGTGGTGCTGCCTCTGATTTTCAAAAGGGCCAATACGGCCAGTGCAGTGGTTTTCCAGATGAGCTCAGAAACTGTTGGTGTTAAAGTTCCCCAGTGCAAAATCACCTTTCATAAACATCACTCTCCTACAAGACAGTGCCTTGCCTCTACCCAGCATCAGACTGGCTGAGCCCATGTTGGCTCAAATGCTGTGTCTGAAATGCATCTTTCGTCATTCTTCCAAGGGTGCTGCAGAGGTCCCTGGGGCAAGGCCCCTGCTGGCTGTGTGCTCACGCCACACCCTGTACGCTGCCAGTGAAGAGCAGCATTTTCTGTATGCAGGGAAGAAGAGAAGATGGTGATGGCCCTGTGGCTGGTGCAGAAGGAAGCTACTTTCTGTTGCTGGGACCCCTTTGAAGGCTAGTTTTGGGGGGGTGCGGTGTAGTCATACGCAAGGAGGTGGGAAGGGAGCGAAAAGAAGAAAAATGTTATGTGCTACTTCCGTGCCTGCAAGTGTTGGTCCCAGAAAATGTGCTGCTGTTTTTGAATTTTAAAGATGCAGGAGTAGTATAAATATTCCTGCTCCTGCTTTCAGTAGCCATCTTTTCTGAGTGAAAATCCTCTCTCACCATACCACAGAAAGTAACCTAGCAAGCTTTGGAAATTTTGGTGCATCGTGTCATGCCGAAAAATCCATGAAAACAACACACATTTTTCCAAAACAAGCATTGCCAAATAATATTTTCCTTCATAGTTGCAAAAATGAAGCTTTCAAGTGTAACTGAAAGTTCTCCCCCTTTCCCTGGTTTTATGGATGCAGGATTTCACTTCCCACAACAGCTCATCTTCTGCATGGGAGCCTCCGTTACGTTTTCACTCTGTGCCCATCCATCTCCCGTGGAGTGAGTTTATAGCAACCAACAATAAGTGGAGAGGATTGAAGCAGATGTAAATAAAAGGCTGGTGAGGATTTTTAGTTCAAAACAATGAACTGTGATCACCTGTTTTCTAACACTTATGAATGGCAGGGCTTGTACTTCTTCTTGGTCATCACTAATAAAATAAAATGTTTTAAAAATTATTTAATTGCAAAAATTGAATACCGGGACCCAAATAATGCTGGGTGCATCTTGCTGCTCCTTATGAGTTGCTTCATATGCTGATTTTCTCAAGAACAATCAGTGTGACAGATATTTTAGACTGATATTATATTTCATAGTTTAAATGTGCACAGATGTATTTAATATATCTGATATAGTGAGGTTGTCCATATGTGATGCATTATGTATGATAATGCATGTATTAAAGTCTTTTATAGTCTCACATTATATTTCCATTGTGTAGGATGATGCATTATTTATTCACACACTGATTTCCATGTACATGTGTGCAGAAGCAAATTTGCATATGTCTGTCTGATACAGTAACAAGCACGCACAAACACATGCTTAGAGTACAAATGGATAAATATTAAACATTTTCTAATATTCTCTTAGCAACAGCGTTTTGTTATTGATCACATCACAAATGTGAAACACTTATTCAGCATAAACTGTCTCTGTGCTTTCTGCAGTGGCTGCCATCTTTTTTTTTTTTCCTTCTTTCTTCAAATCCTCTGACCTCCCTTGGGAAGGCTTTTATGCACGTTCAGTATGCTCACACAACTATTTCTACTAGCACTGTTACCATAGAAACCAAGTGATTTCTTTTTTTTTTCCAACCTCCTTCCTGTCAGGATTTGGACCCGGTGCCAGACCTTTCCACTGCTAGCAATAATATTTTTTCAATATTTGGACAGATCTTTTAACGAAAAAAAAATCTGTTTATATTTTCAAGATGTGATACTTTGTTTCAGGTTACAAATTCTCAGGTAGTAACATCAGCCAATTGTTTCACATACTTCAAGGAGCTAAACAGCTCTTTCTTTTGCAACATTTAGACCATGATGTTTTGTAAGGAAGATGCCAGAGTTGCTTATTAATTGTAGACTTCAACTCAGAATTTGAATGAAGGGATGCATGTAGTAGGTCAGTGGATTGTGTCTCACGTTTTCATTTTTTTAAGAGCTCATTTCAATATGTTTCTTTAGTATACACACAAATAGCTTCCTAACCACAAACAGAGACATGTAATTAATTACGATATAATTTGCAAGTTATTGATTGGCATAATTTGCAGTCCTCACATTAGCAGTTTCCTCATATAAATTTTTAAGTATTTTAATTCTCTGACTGCATACCATATTGATTTATTTAATGAATCTATGCTTAGTTAGATACACTACAGCATATATCAATTTTATAACTGTTCCGTTCAGGCTGAATACATTATTTCAGTTAGCATGACATAGAGAACATAGCTTTACACTGAAGCAATTGACATATTTTAAGTGTGATTTGACTTAAACCACACATGCACATTAGGTCATATCTACAATTCAACACAGGTATATACATCTGATAATTTTTAGTTTATATAAAATATTGTACTGAAAAGCAGAATCACAGTCATACATTTTCCTGTCTGATTTCAACATCACCTTATCTTTTGGATGTAAATATCATGTTACACCAGCAAAACGCAGGAGAAGGAAGAGCTAAGGTGCATTTCTCTCTTGTCATCAGGAAAGCACCGGACTTGCAGACCCTGGTCCAAAGCAACCCAATCTCCTGTAACAAAATTGCCAAAGTGCAAGGCCACCAGAGTGGTCTCTGGTCGTCTTCTTTCCCTGTAATTCCTCTTTGGCGTAAGAGGTAATTAAAATCATGTAAACATGAAAAACAAATCGTAGCGTGTGCATTTATCTTTCAGTGACAGAAGAGGGAGCAGTTCTTCCTTCGCACTGTCAGAGATCCCCTTGGCACCCATCCCCCCTGCCTATGCCCCTCTCGCCAAACGCAAACCTGCTCGACCATAATCCAGACACGGCTGAGTTTTGCTGTGGGGGCAAGCGCCAAGACATTTTGGGGTCGAGGGTGGAGGGGGGACAGACCACCCACTTCGTCTCTGGAGGAACAAAGCTGAAATTCTTTCTGGGTTGCCACTTTCCCTAAGGATATAGTTAGATATCAGGGTCTTTTCTGTCTTACTGTATATTTTTGTTTGTAACAATGCTTTTTCTTTTTTTACTTTTTTTTTTTACCCACCTCATCATGCTACAAAGAAGCCATGGTGGTGTGTAGTCAACTGTAGTGAATGTGTGCATTCTCCAGGTCTTGTTTTTGTGAGACTTTGTCCTGCTGTTGTTCCCACTCCGAGCTGAGCAGAAACCACGCATGTCTGAATAACGGGGCTCTTTCTGCCTGTTGTAATCCCGAATTGTTACAGTCTAGGGGCCAGCCATGCTGTCACCGTCACAAATTGATTTAACCATCAATTGCAGTGGTCATTAAAGCTGCTAGAAGTCCCAGCCAAGCTGATGAATTGCAGCTGAATGTGAAATGAGCCTCCAAGCCCGTTTCCCACCATCTCATATCAAAGCCTATTGTGTCCCTCCAAAGTAAAGGGTCGGAGGTTCAGCCTGGAGTTCAACAATGGGCTCAGTCAGAAGATAGAGCCCCCTTCGCCCTGGTATTCCCAATTACAGTTTGCTTTCCATACCTTATTGTGTAGTATTTGCATGCAACTAATACGTGGAATTATTGACATACCCCAGTGTCAATGGAGCTTTTGAAAGGTTTATCCCCCAAATATATGGAATCCCAAGCATCTGGTGGCTCCCCAGTAATGACAATGAAACGATTCCCTGGTTTTCCTCCTTTGGCAGCATAGTCGACAGATCTGAGCTGAATGGCTATCTTTACTCAGCAGAGATTAGCTGCTTCCAGGCCTCACACAAGAAAAGCCCCTGGGTCTGCTTCTGGAAGTCCCTTTCCTTCAGATGTATTGTTCCCTGGACCTGTCTTGTTACTCATTTTTATATGGAACTTAAATCTGCTAGTCTTTTGTTTAGTGGCTGTAAGTAACAGGGGAAAAAAAAAAGAACAATGAAAAAAATCTTA
>VXBB01005683.1:118227-189219 GCA_013399915.1 Illadopsis cleaveri | reverse complement strand
TTTTCTTTGCCTGCTTTGTCTTGAATTTTTTGGTTTGTTATTGAGCCTCACACAGTAAGCGCTACCAGATGAAATCACATCTGGTCCATTTTAGGAGATGGTGTTAGCATGCTGGGCACACAAAAGCTGGTTTTGCCTGGAGGCTCTGTCTTGTCAAAGGGTGCTATCTCAGTGGGCAAGGGACTGTGGGGCACAGGTAACAAGAGGACTATGAGGAGAGATGCTGTGGCTGTGCTTGTGAATGTGCAAAATCCAGAAGGCCTCCTGACGTGTGCATAGGCAGGAAAAAGTTGTGGGAGGGAGAGGGGGGAAGATTCAGTAAAGAGGTCACAGGTCCAGACTATTCCAATGTATTAATAATGAGTCAGTAGACAGTTCTAGGCCTGTATTTCCCTAGGCTGTACTCATCACAGACTGGATGTCTCCACTAAATCTGTGTGGAGATGCTGTTAGCAGGACTAACCTGGTGCTGGCCTGTGTCCCTCAGCGGCTCCCAGGGAGATCATCAGATGCCTGGTCTTGGCCACTTCGTTGTCCAAAGACATAATGAACCAATGGATAACTAAACACATATACTTCCTATTTAATAGAGTCCTTAATACTGATTGTGCCACAGAAGAGCAGAGTTTTTGTTGAACTCTTGGATCTTTCTTAATTCTAGACTTTTCCACTGCATGGAGCAGTAAACTTTCCTTCATGGAAAGTAATATCATGGGTGATTTAATTTTTTTTCACGTTACATGTTCCAAGTGAAGCATCTGAAAAGTCCATCAGCACCAAATCAGTCCATACTAGCACCAAATTGTCTCCACAGAAAGCTGGACTGAATGATTAAGAGATTAAGAAATAGAGCAATATTCTGTTTGTACAATTAATGGCCCCAGGTAGTAACTTCCTGTCTCCATGAGCCATGAAACTGATAATCTGTGATGTCCAAAAAAAAAAAAAATTCCCACTCTCCACTGTGACAAACTCAAGAATTTTTTTTTCTTTAAAAACCAGAAAAACAGACAATAAAACCCAGCGGCAAACAGACAATGACATGGCAATAGGAGTTTCCTCTGAATTGGAGACACACATGTTCAAAATCTCTCAATTTTTTTCACAGCACAGATAACTGTGATACCCTTTTGATCACATGAAACTATTCAATAATAATTTCCAATTGTTTTCTCTCAATTTCTTTCCTGAATAAGAAGTTATTCATTGGGCCAGAGGCACAAACTTGAGACTTTCACAAACTTGCCTTCTGCTCTAATCACTAAGCAAAAGCAAGGCACTATTTTGGTCAAATAAGCAGAGGGGCAGTCTCAGCCTGCCTGTGCAGCCTGACTGCCAGTATTCAGGGAGAGTATGATAGAAAATGAAAACTGCATGTGACATCTTGTAATCATGCTGTTCTCTATGCATATGGAAAGTGTTGAAACATTGCAGTGCGAAGCCTGAATAATAAATGGAATAGAATACAGATTACTGTCCAAACTTCAGTAACATCGAAAGGTTCAAGGAAGACAGCTGACAAGTACAGGTATTTATTTCCTTTTGAGACAAATTTGTAGTCTGGCACCTTACTCGCTTCTCGGCTTAGCTATTGCAAACATCTTTCTGATTTCTACCAAGTAGTAATCAGTGATATTGGACCTCTGCTCACCCAACTTTCTCAGTTTATACAAGCCCTGAAATGGGATGGTCAGGGTTCAGATAAACAACCTTAGCCCATTATCATCATCCAGTTCCAAGGGAGTAAGGCTGCATTGAGATAAAAATTTAACGGGAATAAAGTTCCCTTCAACTCAACTGTCAAAATTGCCTATGTGTGAGCTCCCACACAAATCAAAACTGAGAACAACACAAATTCCCATGGCTCAGAGCCTGCTTGCTTTCTCAGGACCTGGAAGGCTGTCTGCTGCATGATTACCTGAGGGATCCTGGCCCTGTAACATTTATAGTAATTCTTGGAAAAGGGGTTGTTTCCTTGTGAGTTGTTGAGACATGAAGAAATCAAGACAACTTCCACTTTGGTGAAGAATAAAGATTACATTACAAACTGAAAAAATCAACCTTGTCTTAGCAGAATTTATATTCATAAATACATACCTATAGATTTTGGTAACATTGGGTTCACTGATAGATGAAGGTAGTTTTTGTCCTATGGGACTGGGTTCTCCAAGTCCACTGAGAAAAAACATTTTATTTGCAATAGCCATCTACTGCAAGGAACAGACTTAGATGTGCTCAGAAAGCACTTTTTTCTAAGAGCATTGGACTGGAAGAAATTATTTTCCTTACAGGTGAATATACTAGGGCCTCTCAGCCACCTCATAGCATCAACCCACTTTTTCATGATGCCTGTGATGGTACTTCTACACATCAGGAGCCAGAGTGAGTGTGGGCAGCCACCTATGCACACCCTGCTTGGCCACTTAATATGGACAGCTGTCTTATGTTCACGTGGTGGCAGCCCTCACTCACCTGTGCTGTCCTGTCTCCTGCCTAGTAACTGTCACAAAACTTCAAGAGCCCTGTAGACTTCTCCACTTACATATGTGATGGAGTCAAAACTGGCACAAACTGAAATGCAGGTGGTTTCTCTAAAGATGAGGAATGGCTTTTTCACTGTATAAGTGACAGAGCACTGGCACAGGTTTCCCAGAGAAGTGATGGAGTCTGCATCCTTAGATATATTCAAAAGCCATCTGTACATAGTCCTGGGAGATCATCTCGGAGTGGCCCTGCTTGAGCATGGGCGCTTGGACCAGATGACCTCCAGAGGTCCATTCTCTGGAGACACTTCTGGGATTTTGTAAAAGTTTGAAAAGTTATCAGCAGGACAGACTGACAGGCAGACACGCAATTCCTCTCAGTAGCTCTATGCCTTGTTTTCATATGGCAAGAAGGGTAGAAACTTACAAGTCTTTTGCAGAAGAGTTGTCAGGATGAAAAAGGTAGTTTCATAAGTACTGAAATATAGAGATATTGAAATTATTTTTGCAAGGAAAGATATTTCAATAGTGCTTTGTTTAGCTTTATGGCACCAAAGATAAGCTAATTTTTCCTCAGGATGGACAATTACTCTGCAAGTGCAACTGAAATTAATGCCTACATACCTTATTACCTTGATATGATTAACTTATTAACTTTTGTAGTAAAGCTTTTCTGAACTATGTTCACTGTGAACTCTAGAGTTCATGGTTACTTGTACAAAGTAATATATTTGTCATTTGTGTTTTTTTGATCAACAAATGTAAATAAGAGACTAATAACAGCAATAATGGCAAACTAAAGAGCAAGTGTTTTACATATGCAGCGTTGAGGAAATAAAGATATTTATTTCACTTTACAGAATTTATTTTTACTTTTCATTTTTTCACACACAAAACATTGAAAAGAAAAAGCACTGTAAAGACATCTTTGAGCCAGCTGGAATGCATCTGCAATGTCACAAGAAATCTAGATCCTTAATATATTTTTTAATTTTAAAATGTTAAAATAAGAACTGAAAGCCTTTGGCATTAACTGTAGGTGAAACCAATCATTGAAGTATTTACAATTCACTAAATCAAATAATATGTAATAAATGGCAATGGCAATGCAGATTTTCCCTGTCTTCCATGCCTTTCTGAGCATGACAATCATTTGGTGGTACCTGAAACATTTACAAGACAGTTTCTGGGGGTTTTTTTGTTTGTTTTCATCTGATCCTGGGATCAGCTCAGTTAGTCAGACCATGCTGCTAGTACCACCAACGTCATGGGTTGCTCCACGTATGGACCATTCACTTAAGAGTTGGACATGATGATCCTTGTTGTGTCCCTCCAAACTCAGAATATTCTGTCATCTTGTGTATTGTTAGGTTTTCTCCTGAAACCTAGAGACAGCTCATTAACTTTCAACAACTACTCACAATGCAAACGTGACAGTTGCTGTTGCAAAGCTCTTGCAGAAAACATTTGTGCTTCACAAAACTGTGGGCTTTGGTTTGGTTGCTTACCTATAACAGATGTGAACTCCCTGAACATAACTAATCTGCAGGACTTTGCTGGATGTGTCTAAAGAAGCCACTAAAGCTCTTTTTATTCTCTTACTTGTTAAGTGTTTGTGACTGTAGAAGTGCATAACATCTTTGACAAACAGGAGATGAACCCAAGCATGAAAAAATTAAGCAATTTTGACAAAATATAAGCAACCTATGTGATTCTGAGTTTTTGAGCCTGGGCTAACGCTTCACTATTAGATGTTAAGCCACCACTATGTTTCAATGTCCATCTTTTTTTATTCTATTTGTTTATAGTTCCTTTTTTCATATAGTTTTGCTACAGCAAAGCTGTTTGGTTACATATCTTTATGTGTAACTTTATGTGTAACTTATGTGTTTTTAATTTCTTTTACTTTCTCTACTTGTAGTTGTACAAGCAGAATAAGAATTACTTCCCTGAGAAGAAGATATTATTATTTCAGTTTGGAATCCAGGAATAAATAAAACAAAGCTGTTGTCAAACCACTATAAGCAGCACATAAATAAAAGTCAAGGTCAGTATGGCTGCGGCTGTCCACTTGTTATTAAGAAAAAGGTATATTTCTGGGGGCAAGGCAACAGGACCTGAAAAGCTCTGCTGCTTCTGTACATGCTCAAGGTAAAAGACTTAATAAGTTAGGGTTGTTTCTCAATAGAGATTGCAAAAGGGACTCATACTTAAGTTCATGAAAGGAAAAAACACTTTTACCTGTTACTTCCTTTCAAAATATCCAAAAGGTTCTGTGCTCTTCCAATTGCACTTTCAGGATTTCAGTTCTGGTTACACAGTCAAATTCAGCATCCTGTTTTCTTTAAGGTGCATTTCTGATTTCCCAGGCCACCACAACATAGAAGGCTGGCACCCAACCCTAATACCAAACATGCACTCAGAGACAGGTTTTGCTTTCCATTTCTGTTGTGTTTCATGTGATTCCCAGGTAGTCATGGAGAGGTTTTCCCAAACATATGGTCTCCTTATGGGTGCAAGCCAAAGTGTACAAAAAGCTGTGCAGAGACTCCCACTGATACTAGTGGTCCTGTTCCATCTGCTGCACCCGAGGAGACATCCATGCTCACCAGTTCTGCATTTCCAGGAAATGCTGAAGTCATTTACCATTTATATTAAAAACATCAAATGTAAGGGAAATGGTTGCCAAAAATATATTATGTGGTTGGTTGTAAAAGTAGATGGCAGGCACAGCAAATGGGATTACTGTATTACAGTTTTGTAATGGTGCCACTTCCCCCTGCCTCTTTAAGGAAAGTAGCATTAAGCTTTAATAAATTGATATGATCTATAATTAAAATATCAGGCTCAATTGGCTCCTGAATATATTATTTGCCCAGGGATAGGTTCAGTGTTGTTGTGACTGACTTCATTCTGGCTTTTGAATTTAGAGGGATTATTTTCTATTTCAGAAGCCTGATTTTCAATAAGATTTCCACCCCTAAGTCACTTGAATATTTCTGGAAAAGGCATACCCCCTCTCTCTTTTGGAAAGCAAAACACTGGAGGAAAATACTGTTTTCTAAGAACACAGATAATCAAAAAGCATGGCAATGAAAACAAACAAGTAAAACTTAATACAGATTTAGACTAAATAGAAGTGTTAGGATTGAGTTTCTCTCTGGAAGAAAACCCTGCTGGCGTCAGTTGGCTTAGGGCAGGAGTGAATCTATCCCATGGTTTCTGGTTAACTTACAAAAGCAGGAGGCACTTGTGGAAACACACAGAAAGGCCACTGTAGACAGCTAATGAGATAAATGTCCCTGATGTCTCCTGATAGCCCATGGGGAAAATCAGACTTCTCCAGATGGTGAGTCAGAATGAGTGTAGTAGAATCCAGTGCTTTCTCTGAAGAATCCTGTTTCTTCCCAGGGACTGCAGGAATTACTCCACTAGCCTCGAGGTTGCTTTTGGAAATGCCCACTGAAAAGCACAGGCAAGGAATCAGTCAAAGCCAACAGTTTCAAAACATTAGTTCTGAAGAGAATTCAAACCGCAGTACACTTTGCTGAGCTGTGGTGCCATACCCAAGGCAGGCTCAGAGCATAGGCAGAGCTCTATTTTCTCCTTAACTGGTCTCACTCAGAGAGTAGACATTTTCCTAGTGGATATCCCAGTGTTTCCCACTTGCTAAATCTCCAGTTTAAGTTTCCAAAATAATGGACTCTTTGCTGTAGCTAATTCTTACAGCTTCTAGACTTGTCACAGTGAAGCTGGGCAGTCTTTAGCCCACAGTGGCTGCTACTCTCACTTCTCTACAACCACCTCCACTTCTGAAAAGCTGTTGCCTCCCTTTGAGCATCTGCTCTCCGTTTGTCTACTCAGAAGATTCTTCTGTATTATTTTGGTCTTCAGTAGCAATTGGCGTTTTGGTGAAATGACTAGCATAAATTATATAATCAGGGTTTCCTGGAAATTCGCAGGACTCCATGGTTTGTCCCCTTCCATCTGTTTTCCAGAGTTCTACCAGGCTTAGAAAACAAGTAATGAGAATAAAACAGTGTGGTGATTACCACCAAGGGCCTCTGGCATCTTCTGCTCCATCTCAGCAAGAGGTTAAATTACACAATACTTTGCTATATTTTTTTCCATTTTACTCTATGACATCAGTATTCTTGCCATCATAAAAACAAATCAAAACCAAGTTTTCCTCTCTTCTCATTAAGACATGAACTACATATTTAAGATTGTCTCTTGAGAAAATTTTATGGACAAATATTACAGAATATACAGCAGATGTTTATGATCTCTAATTCCATGCATGTTCCAGCCTGGAAACTTAATTGAAGCACATTTACACTGATTTCAGGAGAGCTTTGCCCAGATGAGTGTTGCCAGTTCCAATTCATATTTGTTTCTGTACTTTTTAACATTTACATTAAGTACAGATGGACTCAAACAGAATCCAAATCTAAATTAAATCAAAGTTTCAATTACCTGTCTCCAAACGTTCAAGTTTTTCTTACTTTTAAAAAGGAGGTGGTAGATCATGAAGGGAATGTGTTTCAGAAATGCTCAGAGCTGTCTCCAGTTTTACTAGATGTTGCTGGGGCTCATTATTTTTGGAAGGGTGACATTCCTATAATCTGTCTTGCCTAAATGGGGGTACACAGTAAAAGTTTCTCTCTTTGTTGCTGAGAAAAAGAAACTTAAACCAAGAAATTCCTACATTCTGTTTATATATATGGTCACTAAAGGAGAAAAAGAACTGCTTACTTTGAAACTTCAGACACACTCAGAGTTAAAATATTTCTCTGACAAATCTTGTCTGTTAAGGGGTAGATGGTTAGAGTACAAAAGGATGTGGCTTAGATTTCTCTTACTTATATAAGCATTTTTCCATTTACATGTAAAAATTTTATAGGTTGTGGCCTACTTGAAAATATAACAGCACATTTATCTAACAAAAAGGAGGGTTTTTGTACAAACCATACTGTGGAATGATCTTGGCATCAAAAGACATTACAGACTGAAATGAGACAGAAATAATGAAAACAGAAGCAACAGTTTGTTTGCTTTTTCCAGAAACCCTCCACTGGCAGCTCCAAATCAGAGCTTTAAAAAAAGCCTTATGTAAAAGTAATAACAAGGTCAAGATTTTGATTTCTGTAATTTGATCAATTTTACAGAATTATTTTCTTTTTAGTCATTAGAATATAAACATTACTTTTGGAGATTTGTTTATGCAAGCCTGTTTTAGAATGTACCTTACAACTAGTGGTGTCAAATCTGTTCTCTCTTGGTGGGAGTTACAGAAGACTGTGATTTATGGATAGTTAATTCCATTTTTCAACTAGTTCTGTAGGAATGTGACATTCATGAATGGCCTACCTCCAACTGCATAGGCATCTGTAGATGTCTTTAAATGCAGTGAACAACACATCAGGGCTGGAATAAAAACCCAGAAAATCCATGGATGGATACAGCTTAAAGAGTGTAGTTAATTTATAGATGAAAAAACCTCCATAGCTTCCACTGCTTTTCTATAGTCTCTATTTTTGCTAAGCAGGTTATACTAGCAGTCTGATATTCAATTCCTGTTGCTAAGTTCCTAAAAAAGCCCATGCTAAATCCAGTAATTCTCTTTAAACATTTTTTGCTGGTGAATATATTATTAGCATCAGAGAAGCCATGCTGGGTCACAGCTGAAGTTCATCAAGCTCATGGCACTGTGTTAGCAGTCATCAATGAATTACTTAGAGAGCAAATGTAAAAAATGAGGAACTCATAAGCCAAATAAGCTGTTGTTCCTGGAAGCAGACTTGTGGGGAAGGAAGCTGACTACAAAGGGAAGGATGGTGAGGAGAAGATTGTTATGATTCTGAAATTCAGGGGAGGACACCTTAGGGGGGTTTCAGGAATAATGAAAGAGAGAGTAAGAGATGGACTGCCTGATCCTGCATAGAGCCCTATATAACAGGACTGCATAGACACTTATCATTCCCTGCAATGTCCCAGTCTCAGCTGACACCCTTCATGAAACACAACTCCTCAAGCTTTCCTTCCATCTCAGTCTTTCTTCACTTTCTCTAACATATCGTCTCCAAAATTCATGTTGTTTCTCCATTCCTTCCTTCTTCCTTCACCAATGTATCTTTGCAATTCACTCTTATGTCACCACAAAATTCAGCTTTTTGGCCCATGGATGCAGATAAGTATGTTTCTTTGCTTGTTATCTTTTTTTTTTTTTTTTTTTTTTTTTTTTTTCCCCTCCCCCTCACCCCCCAGCCTTCAGGACAAGAAAATATAATGCATATGCTATCATTAAACATGAACTGATTTCAAGAACAAGGATGTTTGCAGCAAACCTTCCTCTGATTACCTCTCCCTGCTAATGTTTTTTCAGTGGGGTCTCAGGTGCTTGAACTAGAACAGGCTGGAAGGTGATGAAAGTGGAAGAGAAATTGCCTTTTTCAATCAAACTTCTGCTGTAATTTCCACTCATTTTCTAGGCAAAAAGCTGAGATCATGACAGAGACATGGTAATATTTTCCAGCTATGGCTTGGCTTGTTTACATCAGTTGGAGTAGGATTTTAAATCATTTCACATCAGTGTAGTAGAGAAGATTTCTTTCCTCCCTTCTAGAATGTGCATTAAAATCTGGGAGAATTTCTGGAATAATAATGGATAAGAAGTGATTGAGGCATAAACCAGTAATTTTACTGATTTAATAGTCAGAAAAGATTGGATGCAATTTCATAAACTTGATGATATACTGAATGATAGAAGATGACAAAGATGTTCCATATCCTAGAGATGAAAACTTAAGAGACTCTTTTCAATCAGAATTTCATCTCATAGGCCTGATTTTGAAGGAGATACTGGATTCCATTCCAATGGCAATGGCTATTTCACTTTTCTGGATTGGAGCCTGAACTGGTAAATTCTTCAGGGAAAGGTGATGATTTGATGTCCCAAAATTACAGAATTGCTGTTGGTGGAAAGGACCATCTGATTCAACCCATCTCTTCAAGCAAAGATGTCTAGTGACAGCAGATCCATGTTCAGATGGATTTTTAAGGTCTTCAACAGTGTAGACTGCACCACCTCTTGAGGCAAGCTATACCAGGGCTCAGTCATCTTCACAGTAAAAAAGTTCTTTCTGACATTCAGAGTGAATCTCCTGTGTTTCAGTTTGTGCTCACTGCCTCTGGTCCTGTCACTGGGCACTCTGAAAAGAGCCTGGCTCTGTGCATCATCTTTTCAGGTATTTATTCACATGATATGATCCCTCCTGAGTCTCCTCCTCCAGGATGGACCATTCCTCCTCTCTCACCCTTTCCTCCTAGAAGAGATACTCCTGTCCCTTCATTATCTTAGTGGTCTGTTGTTAAGGATTCTCTCTGGTGCACATTGAGGAGCCCCGAGCTGTACCCAGCGCCCTGGATGTGGCCGCTCCACTACTTAGGAGAGGGGAAGGATCACCTCTCTCATTCTGCTGGCAAAAGTTTGCCTAATGCAGCCCAGGATAGCATTGCTGTGGCCTTCTTTACCACAAGGGCATGTTTCTGGCTTATCTTCATTTGGTGTTCATCAGGACACCCAAGCCCTTTTTTGCAGAAAATTGGGTGGCCCCTAGAATATACTGGTGCATGGAGATTTTCCTTTCCAGGTTCAGGACGTTTCAGTTCTCCATGTTGAACTTCAAGGAATTCCTGTTGGGCCACTTTCCCAGGCTGTTGGGGTCTATATAACAGCATCCCTCTGGTGTTAGTCATTTCTTCCAATTGTGTATCATCAGCAAACTTTTAGAGTGTCCACCAAACTCCATAGCCCAGATCCAGTCCACATTAATGAAAGTGTTTAACAGGACTGAACTGAATATTGACCCTTGGGTACACTGCTTGTTGCCAGCCTTCTTCTAGGATTCGTGCCGCTTATCACCACATCATGTTCAGGTCATGTAAGAAATAACCACAGTAAAAAGAAACTCTTCCCATGGTGGTTTGTACAATAACTAGGCTGTAGGCACCAGAACAGAACTGGAGAGACCCAAGGATATCTTCATTTGAATGTAAGTATTTGCAAAGCCTCAGACTTCTACTGGTCTGCAATGTGGGTGATTAATGTTTTGGTGTTTTCTTTTTACATCTTAAATCTGTTGATTTTTATCTATGTGTTGGATAAATAGTCTATCTGGAGAATGCTGACAGATGATTCATTCCTTGGAAGGCTAACACTAACATTAATTTTGTTGAGAAATACGAGTGGAATCAAGACCATGACAGAAAAATACATCTAAATTTTATTAAAATGTTATGAACACCAAAGTTGTCAATACATGTAGAGCTTTCTCTATATAGGAAAGAGTAAAGATATTACATGGGTCCAATGGTAAGCTATACAGTCCCTCCACTTCCTATATGTACTAAAGTGTGATTTTTTTAATGGAAAGAATTAAGCGACACTTGTGTGCTTGATTTTTGTCTTAGTGAAAAGAGTCAAATGCAATGGTTAACAGAGGCATCTTTGCCTTTCCTTTTTGGAGGTGCAGATCTCTCTTCCAGTTGCTAATGTTTGTAAATTATTTTACATGACTAATTGCTTGTGCTATTTCTATCCAATTTAGAGTCACAGAATCATGGAATCATGGAATATGCTGAGTTCGAAGGGACCCATCAGGACCATTGAGTCCAACTCCTGGCACTGCACAGCACCAGCCCAAGAATCACAGTGTGTGCTTGACGGCATTGCCTGAACAGTTCTTAAACTCTGCCAGACTTGGTGACCACATCCCTGGGAAGCCTGTTCCAGTGCCCAACCACCCTCTGGGTGAAGAACCTATTCCTAATGTCCTACCTAACCCTCCCCTGAAACAGCTTCAGGCCATTCCCTCTCCAGGTCCTGTCACTGGTCACCACAGAGAAGAGATCAGTGTCTGCCCCTCCTCTTTCCCTCATGAGGAAGTTGCAGACTGCAATGGGGTCTCCCCTCAGTCTCCTCTCCTCCAGGCTGAGCAGACCAAGTGACCTCAGACACTCCTCTTAGGGCTTGCCCTCCAGAGCTTTCACCATCCTCTTGGCCCTCCTTTGGATGCTCTCCAATAGCTTAATGTCTTTTTTGTATTTTGGTGCCCAAAACTGCGCACAAGACTCAAGGTGGATTTAACTGAACTTAGTCAAAAGCCTTCTGAGGTTATGGGGAATTACCCAGTGGACTGATCAAGTGATTCCCTGAGCTGACTTTCCTCATGTTAAAAATCAGGCTGGGTCTTGTTTTTTTAAAATTATCATTTGGTTTGTTGTTTCTAATTTCTTAGATCAAGATTATATTAATTTAAATTCTTCAGAACAACAGAATAATTGTACAAATAGGACCTGAAGTTGTTATTAATCCCAGGCACATTACCCAAACACACGCATGAATAAATCAGTCGATGAATGCTTGTGCACACACATTCTCTTATTCTTTCTTGCTTTTTAGGATTCATTCTCTTCTGCTCAACTGGTTTATGTTGTTTCAATATTTTAGTTGATTGCTATGGTGAGGGCTGTAAATATACACAATGGGCTTGCCAGGTACAAGAAATACATGCATGCTTATTTTCTAAGGCGTTGTTCTCTGTAAAGTTTTGGTAGACAAATTACAAATGCCAACAACACAAATGCAAAGTGATGTGCTTTTTGCTGCTGCCTTTCTGAGGAAAATGGGGGTCTTATTTATTTATTTCTCCATTTATTAATACAGTATCTGCAAAGCACCTGCAATGACAGCCTCTTCGGCAGCCTGACTGGCACCCTGGTTTCTATGGCAACCAGAAAAAAGGGAACTTAGTGAAATGAAAGCGGTGAATGCCTCAGCTTTACTCGTAGCAGGGAAAAAAAAAAAAGGAGGCCTCATTTACATTCTGGTGCATAAATCAGCTAAGTGATGTTTCCTGAATAATTTCTGGTGGTTTGAAACTGCACGTTCACGGGGAGTTTATATTTTTTTATTAGTGAAAAAACTGAAATCTCCACAGCAGTTTATCAGTAAAAATTTGTGGTGGGGGGGGTGGGTAATACAGTTGAGCAACAGGAATATTGACCTAATTGTTCTGTCTGCTCTAAAAATAATAAAATGGATTATTAAATTATAATTACTAAAACAAGGGAGTTGGATGCAAAGTTTTCTTCATCTGTGACACAAATATGTTGAGTCGAGGAAACATCTGCTGTGCTAAGTGACCCATTTCTAAACAAACAGCTTAAGAAGAGGAAGAAATCTAAATGCAAACAAAGCTCCTTTTAGTATTTTAGACAATTTCTTGGACAATAGTACATTCCAAGGGGATGTGCATATTCTCTGATTGTAAGATTTCTGCCCTTTGGTTTATTGCTTCCCTCCATACAAACAGGGCCTTAATCCTGAGGCTTTGAAGTGTATTCACACTTACAAGAGCGGCAGCTAAGAAACATCAAAGTTCCTTACAAATAATAAAAACAAAGGTATTTTTTATGTAGAATTAATGAATGCCTTTGTTCCTAAAGTGTTTTAAATGACAATTATCTTATTTTCAGAGAAGTACCTTAATTTCATAATTCATCTATCAATTTGTGAAAAATCACCTTAAAACAAAAATAGAAATTATCTAATATTCTCAAAACACCTTCCTGGCTTTAGACTGTCCATTAAGCATGTGCCCAAACCCAGTCAGAAGTCCAAAACTGCTTATTAGTCCACTATTGCCGTCCTTTCAGGATGAGGCTCTGGTCTGCCAGGGTGGATCCAAGATTCTTGTAGAATCTGGAAGAACCAGACAGATGAAGCTGGGGGTACAACAAGCCAAAGGGCCAAGCTGAAGTTGGCTGCTCTGAGGCTGCCAGGCTGCAGGCAGAAAAGAGAACAAGTTCATGCAGGCTGAAGAGTTCAGTGTCTTTATCTCTCCTCTGACCCAAGAGTACACCTTGCAATAGAAGCAATCTCCTTAGGAGCTCCTTTGCCAAGACTTTTTCAGCAAATGAAATTGAATTCTGAGTTTTTCTGTATGTGTTGAGCTAATCAAAACCAATTCCAAAGATTCCATTAGAAAACATGCCAAGATTTTATAGCTTTAATGTTTAGCAAGATGATTTAATCTCAATTTTGTGACATTTGATACTTTTATTTAAAGCCAGTTTACTGGAATTATGAGATTGCATGAACATGCCTGCTTTAAATGTTTTTAAAGAAACTTAAATATCTTGGTTTGAAAACATGAAACATAAAAACTTTAAAATATGAGGTAAATAACAAGAACAAAAAATATTTGAATAAATGCATCTTGCCTTTGAAGATAAAAGTATGAATATTTTTGAAAGCATTCTGAGTCCATTTTATCATGCATGGCTGCAGAGGATTAACTTATCAAGGAAGAGCTACCAGACAGTTCAGGGATTTTTGAGAGAATTTCTAATGTTGTTTTTCTGTGTGAATATATGTAAGATAAAAAAATGCTCAGGACATGCTTGATTACATCACTATTGTATAGTAATATGAACCCTGTTGATTTATTTGCAAGGACACCTTTCATTTTGGGTGTATAAATGCCCCGATAGATATCAGCAAAGAGCAGATGGCTTCACAAAAGATGTTTGAAAGCTGCCTCCCTCCTGCCAGAAGCTTTTCACACTCTCATTTCATCTGGTTACAGTGGGATTCCTCAGTGGGAGAGAGTTCTCTCTGTGCCTGTCCTGCTGCTGGTGGAAGGAGACTCACATAAGCAGTTCTGCAGTGGTAAGTGCATTTGCTCCTTTCCAGAAGCTACAGCCCTTTAGAAAGACCACCTCCCGGCACCCACCTGTGAAAGGATATATACTCAGAGCATCTGAGCTGGATAGATAACCAGACTAGATGTTGGCAGTGCATAAGCTCCAGGGGATGGCTCTCAGGACATAGCTGGAGCTCAGTGACTCCAGTGGGGCAGCCTTGAGTCACTGACACGGCACCAGAGCAAGGGCAGAATGGTCACACAGAAGCAGCTGGAAGTTTTTTGGTATGACTGCTGGTGAGAGTGGGTTTTTAACAGGTTCACCCAGGTTCAGGCCAAATCCAGCCTGGTCTAGTCCAAATCCAATCTGGTCCTGTCCACACCAAATGAACTGTGACAGATGGCAGAGATCTCACAATGCCTCTTCCAGTTAGAGGATCTTTCTGGGTCATGACACTAAGCAGAGAGACACTGGAGTCTAGAAAATATAAGTGTGCAAAAAATATCCAAAGCCTGGAGGACTTTTTTGGCCATAATCACTGTGTAATGAAGCAAACTGCCAAAACCAGCCATAACCTTTTTATTTAGGTTGTTTTGGGGACAACAAAATAATATTTTCTGCCTGCTTGTGTCGTAAACATGGATTTTTCAAAGGTTTTTCTTTTTTATGTTGCAATGCTCCAACTATTAACAGGCATAATACCACCATTATTTTTCATGGTTGAGATAACTTCCACTAAATTTTGCAATTGCAAAACTTTGATTTTAGTGTATGAGCACTACAGATCAACTTTTCTATTTTACAAATAACTGCAATGATATTCAAGCAGTTCATTATTTGCCCAGCTCTTCTACTGCTACAACAATAGGAAAACAGTATTATACAAATGTTGATGGACTAATTGGATGGATTTTTTTTTCTGGAGACAGAAAGATACCTTTTGGTAAGATAATGCAAGTAGAAGAAACTCATTACTCTCTTTCTTAAACATTGTAAAAGATGTATCTGTCTACTTCTGCCTCCCATGTTTTTGGAAAAATATTTAAGTGATAGGATTTACCTCCTTGGTTATTTTTTCTTATTTTTTCTAGTGTGCCACTAGCAACTAGTCCTGCTAGAACTGCTAACATATCAAATCCCTGAATAGCTTCAGACAGCTACAAAGTATGCTCTAAAAAGAAAGAAAGAAAACCTCTTTTTCTTTCCTCTAAACAAGAAGGATTTTTCCTAAGACTATGGAAGTATCAAGAACATAAGGAGTCCTTCATATTTTTTTAAAGTCAAACATATAATGATGCTGTGATCATCCGTGTATTAAATGACGGGCCTTTTCAATAAAGGCAGCCATAGGCACTCTGTTTAAATAGCCCTACAAAATGTGTTTGCTTCCAAATGAGATAGACAAACCCGTGTTTCTAAACTGGAGGTCCCAGACATTAAAGTCACAAAACTCCTTTAATAACTTTTAGATTTCTTTAATTTTGTCTTTTCTTGGAGAAGATGGAGGCGGTCTATGGTGTTGGGACAGCCTGAATTTTCAAAATGGGAAGAGTGAAAGCTGTGCCAATGCAACATAAAATGCAAATATCTGCTGAGAGGGGATGGGTGATGTGATATGCACAAACACACCATGGAAAGGTGTTTCGCATGACCAGCCTTGCTTTTGAGTGATGTGGCTCTGACAAACTGCAATCTCATCATGTTCACCTGGCGTGAGTCACTCCACCTTTCTTTTTTAATGTTATTTCCTACTCTATTATAAGCTACATAATCTCCCTCTCTTCCTGCATCTACAACTTCATAATACTGCACTGAATTCCCTCAGTGTTTCTATTGATCAAATAGCAGTGTATCGTGCTGACTTCCTCATACTTCCTCAGTATCTTATTTTAAACCTTCTGCTGGGCCTGTCTCAATATTCAGGTTACACCATTTGCTATCCTCTTGTCTGAGTCCCCAAGGAAGATGATTCTTCCTCTCATCAGTGTGTGGTAAGAGAGAATCATTGTTTGTTTCCATTCTTTGGAGTGTATTTCACAAGGGATATTCTGTGACAGATTGATTTTGCCTCAGATCACAGTTCAGACTCTGGAAAAAGCTTTTGATGAAAAGGTCGGTTTGAACAGGCTGCTGTATGAATTGTAGGTACCAGTCTCATATTTGTGTTCAAATTTTACAACTCAGTGATTTAATGGGCAAAATAACAGAGTCTTGCAACTGTTTTAACAGATGTACAGGAAGCTATTTACAAATGGGTCCCCTCAAAAAAATTAAACTTTTTTTTTTCCACACAGAATTGATAAGTATGTTGGTTTCAAGTCCTCTCCTGAATTTCATTCAACAACAGTTTAGTTTAAATAAATGGTTCTGTTGGGACGAGAAGATGGAAGGGAAAATACTTAAATGCTTTTACACTCAGGGTAATGTACGATTTACATTATCTGGTTATCTTCTTGCAACTGATGACAAATTCCACTTGAGAAAGAAGGAATAATTTGTTGTAGCCAAAGGTAAAGAGCTGGCATAGTCTTAATTACAAGCAGAGCTGTTTATATGCCATATTTAAAATACACAGCCTCTTCTGCCATTGGGTGCATATCCCTGTACCTCCTGCCCCTTGATGCTGAAAGAAGTGTCTTCTTTTTTTTTATCTCTGCCCAAAATAGTGTCCAATTTTTGTTCTTGGTGAATAATTTCCATTAGTTCATCATGCTTATTCAAGAACCAAACTGATTCCTTTTATAGTTTCTTTGATAAATCATGTATGTCATTTTTGTGTTCTTAAATGGCAAACAGATTACAAACTTGATAGCTCTAATATAGATATGCATTGGAAACCTGGAGTTGAGATTTCTCTGACCTACAGTCCACACAACATGTTGCCCTTCAGCTTGTCAACAATATTAAAAAAACTTTGGTATTAGTCGTGAACTTTCTATGTCATTAACACTTAGACAACTGACTAGTCAAAGGAAAAAACCTAGCAGGAGGCATTAGAATAAATCAATGCCTTTGTTTCTTCTACTCAATTACCCTTATTGCAAATGAAAGACCAGTTCAGCTTCAAACAAGACTAAATTTTTTTAACAAAACTTGCTCTCCTGAACAGGAGCAAATGTACTTATTTTCTAAGACAACAAACTAGACTTGGTCTCATTTGCAATTACACATAAGCCTTTGAATATGAGGCAGCTTTTGGCTGTCTTCTGGGTCATATGGCATGAGGCACCTCAGTTTCCACATGAAAGGCTCCACCTTCCTTGCTCAGTCCCAGCAGACTGTGCCCAGCAGGCAGAGGCTAGAGATGATGATTTCATCAATGGAGTTGCTTTGCTGCTTTGCAACTGGCAGAAAATCAGGACCTTTTTTCTCTCTGCCTCACTTTCTCTGCTTTTGTAAGCAAGTGGTAACACACACATTATTACTGGAAAATCTGTTTGTTGAATAAACAGATTCTCCCCCTTTTCCTAAGAGAGGTGAGAGCCTCCTAGAACACAAGTTGTCTTCTGCCATCTACATTTTCAGCTCATTTGTCTCTCCAATCAAAAATCAAATTTTAAAAAGTCTGTGAAGCATTCCAAGAAATTGCTGAGTTGTTGGGCTGCGTGTGCCCTATATTTCTTTCCTATGCTTTTAGAAGAATTGGGAGCATTACCTTGCAATCTTATGGCTTGAATGTCTCTGTTACTCAGTAGCTGTACCCAACAAGAACAAAACCCATCAGATTAGCATGACCTTATATTTATTTTAATCTTTCTAGCACAATGCAGCACTGTCAATAGCTGAGCACCTCGGATCTAGTGGATTTGTCAGGATATTCATCTCTTTCCTCTTGTTTCTGCTGCATGACTGGTCTGATCATAAACAAAGTAGGTAGCTGCCTAGGGCACCAAGCTGAAGGGAATGAGATTTCTGTTCTTGCCCTCAAGCTTGTTCTGCCTTTTGCAGATACCTGGAAATCCCCCAGTTTGCTGTGGGTGCTGCCCTTCAGGGAGTGTGTGGTGGATCTTGCATGAGTGCCAGCAGAATCAGTGAGCTTTGATTCTGGCTTTTTGGGCTCTGGCCCTCATAGCATGCATTGACCAGAACTGAAGTTTATTTTTCCTCAAAGTACTCTGTCATCTCTGCTGTCTTCCCTGGCAAAAAGCAATAGAAGTTTGGTATCCTGAAACTGCATTCAAACATCCCTGTGTGGTGTTATGCAGGTCAGCACTTTGATTATTTTGAAGGCTTTGTTTTTCATTTGTTTATTCACCATATCTCATTATCCCCAAGAGAGTGAAGAAAAAAAATCCCTGTAGCAAAGGCCACAGTGCTTTTTGCAAATAAAGGATCTTGAGATAAAAAAGCTTAGTTTGAAAAACTTCTGTATGAATGGTTGTGATTTTGACAATATTACAAAATTTGACAATATTGCAAATGATTGGCTACTTCTAATTCTGACATATGTCACTGCAGTGGTTTTATATAAACATGCATACATACATATATGCCTGGACACATACATATACAGAGTTATTTAGTCCAGATGGCTAATGGAGTGACAGAATGCTCTCACAAGCAGCTCTAAGTGTGGTAATTTGATTCTTGAGGAATAGATTCTTGCAAGACTGCAGTCAGAGTGCAGCAAAATATCAGAGATTTCCCCCTTTTCTTTATGCTGGCATTTGTTATGTGAGATTACCAGGATCAGGATCAGTTGTCAGTATCTGAGATTGGGAAGACTGTACAATGAAGGTGGGAAGCTGAGAAAATACTATCTTTTGAAATGTAATTACAAATACTCTTTCTGAAGTGTTTATTATCTGGCTCAGAGCATTTCCACCCCATCTTTGGGTTGTGTATGGCAGCGTGGGACTTTTTTGTCCTGGCTTACACTATGCTCTAAAAATAGTTAAATCTCAGGGTAAATTTAATTTAAAAAATCCAATCTGCTCCATTCTTTTATGAGAAAAATCAAATAAAATAACATATCTGTATTCATACTTCTGGTGAAATTTCAGTATAATGAGTTCTGCTGGTGATGAGCTACCTTTAATTTCAGTTTTGTGGGCAGAGTTTTTAACTTTCTGTCTTAAACCACTGCAATCCAACACTGGATGCAATTTCAAATACTTCAGCACCAGATTGGACTTTTATATCTCGTTTTCCACAGGGGGTGGCAGAAGTATTTAAAAACAAATGCATTCAGGTGAGTTGCTAATGAGCTTCTAAAACAACTCTGATTTCTTTGCTTCCATTTTTTATTTTTTGTAAAAGGGCATTGTATGTTTACCAGTCACTTAGTTATAGCCCATGCTGATACTGCTTCAGGCTGCAAACATCTGCAGGGGCTGTATGCTTACTGGAAATGCACTGAGCACAGTTAAAAAGAGAAATAATTTGGCTATTCATTTAGATCATGGCAGATCTGACAGGAAATTTTAATGATGATTATGGGTGCAATGTGACAACTACGGCGCAGCCTCTACAAGAATTGTGTGCTGTTTTGGATGCACAACCTCTCTGTTGGATTAAATGAAGACTGTGAGCAACAGTAACAGGGCATCTTCTCCTCAATTCCATCTTGGAACCGTCCTTAAAGACCACTAAAACAGTGTGAAATGCCAGAGACACTGTATCAGAAAAGGACAGGCAACATTGATAAATTCACTCCTAACTTTCATCTGTTTCATTAACTCAGCCAACAAGGGAATCTTAAAGAGGTTTTTAATAATGAGTGTTGCATATACTTTTAAAAGGATACTTATCTACCGTTTAGGAAAAATGAATTATTCTTTTTGTTTGCAATAAATCTTTATATCCATATTAGACTAGGCTCATTAATTTTTTTGAATCCTTTCCACAGCAAGATGCAAGAAATATTTTTCTACCTTAGAGCTTGCAAGGTGACTTGGGCTACAGATATCCCTGATTTCAAATGGTGTTTTCCACTATGCAGACCTGCAGCTGTCCATCACATCAACTATTCTCATTTCAGAGTTCTCACTGCACTGCCTTTTACTTAATACTAAATCATATTTGAACTTCTTAGTACTGGAGGAAAATATGGACTGATAGTGGTACACAGAGTCGTAAACAAGCAAGTCTTTTAAAGCTACTGCACTAGGAAGATATTTCCTTATCAATTCAGAGTACATGGATACAGTCTTTTAAAAAAATGCAAACTCTGCAGTGCAGCATAAAGCAAACCTCCCAAAATGCGTTACAAAAGGATCATTTGAAAACAACATCCCTCTAACCATTTAAAATATGTGAGCAGTGGAATTCCCCTGCTTCACTGCCAGTTCTCGAGTTGTAAGCAATAAAGACGGGTGGGGAAAATATTTTGCTAATGACAGTGTTTTCCTTGAAATTGCTATCAAGAGTATTCGTGCAGTGCCAAGAACTTGAAGTGTAACCTTCCCCCATGGCTGCCCGCATGCAGCAAGAATGCATCCTTCTCCCCACGCCTGTCCAGATGCTCATTACAGGGTGATGATCTCTCCACAAGTGTCCATTGTAGCCTAATGAGCACCACAACCCTCCCGCAGAGGAAGCACATCAGATAAGGGCGTGGGAGGGCTGTGAGTAGCGGTGTAAGCGTGACTGTTTGTACTGCAGGTGCTGGGAAGGATATGGAATCTGCTCCGCAGCACCAAGGGCCAGCTGTGTAACAGTGGTTATGCCATGCACTCTGCTAGCCTTCCAAGACATTAGGCTGGATTTATAACGTTTTTTAAACACCCATCTGGAATTATTTCTCTGTGGGGTTGTTCTGCTTGATTTGGAAAGAGGGAGCTAGGAGAAAAATACTGGAATTTAGAGTGTGAAAATCGAATTTTGACCTGTAGTGAATTTAAGTTTATTGCAGATGAGGAGGAATTTGGTTAACAATACAAATATTGTTTCCAGTATAAAGCAGAGTCATCTTGTCTACTGGACCTTCTGATCTGTAAGTTAGCCAGTCAAAGTACACTTTTTTTAATGAAGCCATTTTTAGAGACCAAAAGTGATGGTCTGTTGCCATCTAAAAATGCAACAGTTTCCATAATTTAAATGCCAGCTGGATTTTTCTCAAGCAAAGCTGGTGTAGTTCAAACGTATTTTCTGTATCCTCATGTAGGCTTTTCTAAGGTCACCTACCTACTCTCTGTGTAAACGCCTCATCTGCACTGTCTTTGCTGATGACAAAGGGAGAACTTTAACAATATTTTTACTAATATTTTTGAAATAAGAATATTTGAGGATTTCTTTGTAGAAGTGTACGTTAGGAGGATGGCTTGCACATACGCAGCTGGCTCCCTCTAATACGTATTTGTTCATGTTATTCTTCAAGAGTACCAGGAACCACAAGGTGGCCATTAATTTTTAATAATGGAGTGTTTTTCTTTTCTATTCAAAGTATTCAAAACAAGAAAACATGTTGCGATCCACCAAAATAGTGTGGGTTTGTTTCAGGAAATGTTTCTCAGGTCCTGAGGTACCTGGCAAATCACAGGTCAGGATGTTGGAGGGACAAGTCTCCCTAGGAAACTGTTTGGGTTTTTCATGGATTGCTGGTCTCAAATTGAGACAGTCCTTCCCCATAATGTCCATGCAGAGTAGTTCCTATTAGCTGAGGCCAGTCTCTCACAGACAAGAGCTGAGTAATTTCACCATGTGGATACCCTGGTTTTGGCTGGGGTGGAGATAATTTTCTTTGCAGTGGCAAAGTGTTTAGGGCTGAGTTTTGGACCTGTGCTAAGCAAAGGGTTAATGATATAGAGATATTTCTGTTATTGCTGAGCAGGGCTTGCACTACCCAATGTGTTTCCTGCTTTTCATGCTGCCATACTGGTGAGAAGGCTGGTGATGCACAGGAGATTGGGAGGAGACACAGGTGGGACAGGTGATCTCAATTGACCAAAAGGATATTCCAGACCATTTGACATTATGTTCAGTATATTAACTGGGGGGAAATTAGAAGAAAAGGGGGGACATTTGGAGTGATGGCATGGGTTTTTCCCAAGCAACTGTTATGTGTGATGGGGCCCTGCTCTCCTGGAGGTGGCTGAACATNGATGCACAGGAGATTGGGAGGAGACACAGGTGGGACAGGTGATCTCAATTGACCAAAAGGATATTCCAGACCATTTGACATTATGTTCAGTATATTAACTGGGGGGAAATTAGAAGAAAAGGGGGGACATTTGGAGTGATGGCATGGGTTTTTCCCAAGCAACTGTTATGTGTGATGGGGCCCTGCTCTCCTGGAGATGGCTGAACATCTGCCTGCCCATGGGATGCAGTGAATCAGTTCCTTATTTTATTTTGTTTGTGCACAGATTTTGCTTTCCTTGTTAAACTGTCTTTATCTCAACCCATGAGTTTTCTGCTTTTACTCTTCTGATTCTCTCCCTGAGCCTACTGGTGGGAGAATGAGAGAGTGGCTATGTGGGGTTTCTGCTGCCTGGGGTGAAATCATGACAGTGCCCATATGAGATCTGGAAACTCCATGGGGTAAGTAGCCAGAAAAATGAGACAAACTGGAGGCCCATGGAGTGCTAGGCCAAGCAACTTGCTTTAGTCAGACCTTGAGACCTTTCAGTTTCAATGGAAAGGAGGCTGGGGTGAGTGCCTGTATAAGCCAAAGGTGTGTAGAAAAGGGTATCCAAATTCAATCTTTCCACATTTGTGGTAGTTCAGAAAAGGAAATAGTAGTCTTGGCTTTTTTCAACCCAGTCTGTGACATGTCCTTCAAAAAAGATGAACTGTGCTCCAAAAAAGGATTGTCAGGAGCCCACAGATCTTCCGGATCCCTACAAGCCAAAAGACAGATGCAAAAGATGTTTTCATGGGCCAGTGATCCCACCCCTGCTGCTAACCTGGTCCTTACTGCTCACGTACAGAGGTGTACAGCCATGACAACACTTTGCCTTCTGAAGGTCTCCTCTCCTGTTGAGTAATAATTGTTTGATTGGTGTATTGATTGGAGACCTGTTATGTGGTGGCCCATCATATAATTATCTGCCAATGTTATGCAAATAGGGAGGGATTTGGCTTCTTATCCAGTAATCAATAGCTCAATAATGCAGTGGCTGGTTTTTTTAAGCACACAGTGTTGAATGGAGTTGTGCTAATAAACTGCACAACTCCAGTCAGTTTTCCAAGGTACTAATCTATAGTAAAAATACCCACACATCAGAAGTCACACAGCATGAAATAGGATGTTCCAGTATATTGAATAATTTCTCAGTACAGAATCAATGACATTTAGAATAGTGAAAAGGTTTGTGTGAGTGTGGCAAAAAGAAATATTTTTATGCTTCTTTGGCCTTCATACATTGAGTTTGGCAGTCTGTTTATATCCCTTTCTGCACTCTATTGAGTTCCTAAAGAAATAGCAGCGTGTGAAGTATTGACAATGGACAAAGAAGCAAAACCAGTTATTTGAGTATTCTGTTCAAAGATACTCAATTTTAAACTAAATCCAATTTGATTTTATTCATCAGCACATTTGTGTTCATTTCTTCTACTAAAGATTTAAGCTGCTTTATTGGCAGCATCTGTGAAGAGCAGATTTCAAAAATTCATTTAATCAGGTGTCAAATAGTCCATTTACTACCATGTTGTAAATCAACAATCAACATGCTATGCTGATTACTTAAGAAAGCCTGGGCCATACAGGGTGGCTGGTTTTCTGGGTGGTTGAGGAGGCTGGAGGACATTGTCAGGACCAGAATATGTCACATTAAGTGTAACTGTGCATATATAAGCACACTCCATGGTGTTATGGCCGATCTACAGGAACCCTGACTCCCTGCTAAATGGATGCCAAGAATACTGGGCTTGAAGTCAGGTGAGAAGGGCTTTAGTACCAGTTTGATTTGACAACTATCCTGCACTGTGGCCTTGTGTGAGTCACTCCACCTTTTTTTTTGATGTGTTATTGGTTGCTTTATACCACATGATCTTTACAGCAAAGACTTTGTCTTGCATTCAGGAAAGGATTAGGATACCTGAAACACCATATAGCAGAGAAGAAACCCCAGTGGCATCCAGCCTGTCCTGGAGGAAATACAGGGTCAGTCTCAGAAAAAACAGGAAGAGTGTCTGATGGTACTGCTGTCTTCCTGCTTTGCTCTCAAAACCCATGCACTTTGAATTATTTCTCCTGCATTAGCCCAGGAGCAGACACAGACCTTGTTGGTTAAGATTGTGAGGTTCTTTTTATAGGTTTGTGTGCAGACCAGGTCAAGAAGACCCCAGACTCAGCAGAGGCTTTGTGGCAATATGGGAACATGGACATCAAGAAACACTGGAGTGTTTGTCTGGCACCTCAAGGGGTTTAGCAGGAGCAAAGTGCCTGACAGCTGCTGACTCTGGGCCATTTTTAGTCGGGATGCAGAGACAATTTGGATCAGGAGGCAAGATATCTAATGACTGCAAAACCCTCTAAGGAAAAAAGAGGAAGAATATTTTTGGATGGCGCACTTTTTTTTGTATCTAGATTTTCCTCCTGAGGACCTAACTTCCAATTCTCCTTAGGTGCCTTTTAGATTAACTGTTTTTCTTGACTCAAAAATAATTTAAATTCTCACTTGTCTTTTATTTTAGTTCTATGTTCTATTTTTGGTTTAAAGACATTGGTTCATAGCTATAACAAAATCTTATGTGCTACAGTTCCCCTGCAGTGATTAAAAAACCAGTATGTTATGTCAGTAAAAGCAAGTGATAACTGCTGACCTAGTTGTAAGAAAAAGCCGAAGAATCTAAGAGAAGATATTTAATTGCTTTTTTTTTTTTAGACTTTTGAGCTTTCAGAATAAATATGTCATGGAATTGAGAAGCTTGGAAATTGACTCCTTGCTATAAGCCTAAGGAAGCTTGATAAACCTCCCCATTGCTCTCTGTCAGGATACACAAAAAATGTCAGGAGAACATCGATTGAGGTCCCTCCACAGAGCTGTAATAGAATTACTCTTTTGAAAGTCTTGGATTTAGTAGCTGATAAGTTGAAATCGGTGCCAGGTCTGAATGTCAGCTTTATCAGTTAACCTAGGCAAGCATGTTGATTTTGTCTGTGATTTCTTGTTAACTTCCACCAGGCAGAAAATTTGGGAAAGTCATGTGGTTTTCCATTTTCATGAATAGCTGTAAAATCACCCAGAGAGACTTTTTGCCCACATCTCAGTACCAAAGGCTATCCCCCTATTCAGATTTTCCTGCAATGCTGACCCTTGTGCAGAAAACAATTTAAATATTTGACTTGGTGGGAGTAGAAAGGCAGATGCCAAAGTAATTTGTGCTAGAGAAAAGAGAAAGTGGAATTATGACAGAAGACATAGATAGAAAGAAGAAATGAATAGATCTGGAAATGTGTGTAATTTTTTTACTTGGTCCTGCCTTTAATTGCTTGTGACATCAACACAGAGAACGGGATCTGAGGTTCCTTCAGGCAAAGCTGGTTCACCTGGCAGACTTGTCATCACCAAGATTAGTCTCTCCAAATAAAAGAGAAAAGGTGCTGTGTTTGCTTCCATGCGTCAAGCACACCTCTGGAAAGCTCCAAATTTCAGGCTCCATAGAGAGCTGGGCACATTCTTGTTGAGTGGAAATGGGGCTGCTAGGAGAGCCTGCCCTGCACTGTGCCAAGACACACTGCCCTGGGTATCCTCCAGCTGCCTCCAGGGCAGTGCTGCAGCTGTGCATCCCTGAGTGTTGTGGGAAGGAGTGGGGAGTTGCACCGTTTCATTTGGTTGACAGCTGAGAGCTGCCTAACACCATCAGGATGAATCTGTTACTCAGATAGGCTACATGTGAATCCGCATTGATTTGACTGATAGATTTTAATAGATTGCTCATGCCTTCATGCAAAAACAAATGAACAGGCAAGATTTTCTTTATTTTTTTTTAATATATCTCTTTATTCTCCACTACTTATTTTATATTTCCTTTTGTGACTCTCTTGGCATAATTACTTTTTTTAATGTTTTCTATTTTGCTAAATAATAAATGGATTTGTTTTCTAAAGAATTCCCTGTGCTGCACCTACTCTATCCCACCTCAAATCCCAGCTTTTGTCAGAAGACTCTCCTTTCAAGGTACTTGCAATACTAAAATTGTTGTATTACATAAAGAAAACTGAAAGAAAGCAGAATCAATACAGGGGTGAGAAAGGTAATCTTAAACAAAATCTCACTTGATGAAATGACTTTCACTGGCCAGGAAGAATGAAGCCTCTTTAGCATCAGAAAATACATACAGGTTCTTATTTCATCTTCTCTTTTTACCTTCACTGTCTTCGTGCTTCCTTTTATGGTTGCATTTCAAAGTGAAGCACTTTGATTTGTATGTTTGTTTGCACAAGGCTCTTGTCTTTCCTCTTCTTTACCTCTTGATCTGCATTTCTGCTGTGAAATCTGGAAAGAACCAGCCAAAATCAGCTGTGGCTACTGACTTCCTGAAGTCGCTGCATGTGAAGAGTGGTTTTAATAAAATGGTTGGTTGAAGAAATGTTTTTCCTGCTTGGTGGAATAGAAGTGTGATGGGTTGGTGTCTGGCAAGGACTCCATCTTGAATGCCTCCATACAAATTTGATAGGAAGGCAGAAATCCAATGCCCATCATAGATCCTGGATGAGTCGTTTGCTCCCAGGGCAAAGAAGATTTTTAAGTCCCTGTCTCCACTCAGCTTCTTTCTCCTCATCTCAGGGCTGACACCTGACATCAGCTGAAACTTCTCAGCTTTCACAAGCCTAGCTCCTGAAAGTGCTTTTCTGAACATGCATAGAGTAGAATCATAGAATACTTTGAGCTGGAAGGGACTCAAAGGAGGATCATGGAGTCCAGCTCCCAGCTCTGCACAGGACATGCATTAAGCTGGGAGAGGAGAGGCTATTTCTTACATTGCACTTGAACAGAACACAGTGTGTAGTGACCTGCTGGCACAAAATAAGTACAGTTCAACAAAGAGACTTCCCAACCTGAAAATCTAATTTTCATTATGCTAACATCAAGGAATTATCTTAACAATTGCACTGCTCTGAGTCTATGATTTGAAATTCTGCATTTCTTGATGCACAAATATTTTCAACCCTGTATGAAGGATTTTTACATTTGTTTTGCATGGATAATTCTCACAGTTGATACAGTATGGATTTCCACCTTGTGTCCATGATCTACAATAGAGACAAAACCTACAAGGCATGGAACAATGCAGTAATTAACTAATGCTCTCCAGGGGCTATCACATCATTACACTGTCATAGTATGTGCCTGTGTGGAAATTAATTTCCTGCCAAGCATCAAACACTATTTAATCTGTCAAGTAATTTACACAGCCTTTTCACACCTGCATATAGACCAAGTTTTAGTTACTCTTTTCTTCAGTAGCTAGACCTATCAGAACATATCTTTCAGTAAAAGCAGCTATTCGTCATCATGCCTAACTAGCTTGCCTTACATTCTAGAAAGGACAATTTTTCAGTTGTTATTTTAAAGTGTTAAGAAAAGAATAAATACATTTGCATTACTAAAACATATTTATGAATTAAAGTCCCAATACAAACATCATTCACTCATTATTGATGAATGAAGACTTTGAAGAATGTTTCTCAAAGGAAAGGAACTGGACTATGTCTGCCAGTGCTCCTTAATGACAATGACAATGCAAAGGATCTCCTTCACTTTATAGCGTCTCCATAAAGAAAACTGAAAAGTATCAACACAGAAACTTTAATAACACAGAATTTTGTGTGGGCCAGTTACCTAATTTGCACTTTTATCTGCAAATAGCTCTGAAAATCTTCTCTGATAGGTAAGATGGTATATCTGTTACTACTTCCACTACTAAGCCTCAACAAAAGAGGTCATGCTCTGCTTCTTTCATCTGCCTTGAGTCTCTATCCTCTCATTTTTTATATAATTTTCAAGCCAAAGGCTAAGACAACAGCTGATATGGCTTACCTACAATTATTTTTCCTATTTCAGCATCTTGGAAAAAGCAGTTCAATCAAGGGATATCTCTTAACTGTGTTTTCCACAATGAATTAAATTTGCTCTTCCATGGCCTTTATCACATATCAAGAGGTTTTTGGAATTAACTACCACCCTGTCCTCCCCATCCCCTTCCCATTTACTGTGTTTTATAGCTGGTACCCATACTATGGTGAGGCCCAAGCTTAAGTGCTTGTGAGAGCATTTTGGCTAGCTTTATCTCATCACAGTTCCTGATGAAGTATCTGCATTAATGGCACTGAAGACATTTGGTTTCCTGTACTAGTTTAGCCCTCTGTTAGAAATATTAGGTCCAGAACTTTACTAAGATGGATGCAGGCCACCATTCTCCTTTGAACAGCCTTTAGCAGCTGAATCCATTACTTAAGTTTGGATAAAAATGAGGATTAAGTTATGAAACATCATGATCTCTTAGGGTAGAAAAATGATGGTGAATTTACCTTAGTGTTTCCTACAAAATTAAAATATTTTTACATGTAATCTCATCTCAGTACAGATTTCATGGGCTGTAGATACAAGACCTTGTAGAGGCAGATGTTGAAATGCTGTCCATCTGAGGAACTTCTACCAGCGTTTTGCAGGTAAGGGGGTACTACATCTCTCACTATCCATGTGGTCAGCCTGTGCACTTGTGCCTTTACAAACAATACTGTTCAGGGTCTGAGTATCTGAGAAGCAAGCTACTAGCATACCATGAACATACTTCTTTAAAAAAATATTTTAAAGAATAAAAGAAAACTACCTAGAGAGGTAGAATATATTTCTCCTCCTCTGGCCACCTTCTTCTCCTTAGGAAAACATCAAAGAAGTGGAAAATATTGCTTGTCAGCCTATATGGCCATGAGGCTTTTCTGTGTTGCTCAAAACTAGTATTAATTATGATCACACAGTTCCCTCAAACTCAAAAAAAGAATGATCCTCTTCTTTCATGCATAGAGTCCTTTGTATTTCCGCTGGTATTTGACTCAGACAGTACTTGTATGAAATTGTTGATGAGATTCATAGGGAAGCAGGGAAAGTGAAAGAAAACAAAATTTTTTTTCATTTCAACTGAACCGACGGCTGAGCAAAGGCATGAATATTTTTCCTTTGATGTACATGTGTGGCTTAGCCTAATATGTTGCCAGCCTTGCAGCATCATTCTTTCTTTCACACAAACCAACAGGGAGTCCTCTGTACTGTTGGGATTGAGCTGTCAAGGGGTAGAGAGCTGTGTCTAAAGACAGAGGAAGGGTTGAGCAAAAGACTCTTGGGGAGCTCATTGCCTAGAGGACACTGCAGGTACTGAAGTGTACCTGGGTGGGTAGTGAGCTCAAGAAAGAGAAATCTATTTAGTCAGTTAGCTGCAAAGTGGTTTTAGACAGGCACTTGCAATATAGAAGATGGTTTGGGTTGAACAGAACATTTCTGTTCTCCCAAGGCATTCATGTTCTTCAGCTATTATCAATTGCTGAAGTGATTGATGGAAAAAGGGACTTTCCTGGGTTTACCACAGTGCCACCCCTGTAGCTTTTTTTGTTTTCTTTGAGAATCACCTCTGGAAGCAGTGTCATTAAAAAATGCTTAAATTACCTTTATAACCTCTTGTCTGGAGCCGTGATGATTTTTCTCTAGCTGCAGCTCAGGGACTTGGCTTTAAGGTGTCTTACTATTTCTAGGGCATGTTGCATGTAACCAGAACACATAAAATTATGAATGCAAAAGTTAAGCATGTGTTTAAGTGCTTGTGTGGATGGTGGCCAGAATAGTCAGCAATTTACATGCATAATGACCAAGTCCTTAACAGTGCTCAGTCAGGGCTTCCTTCTACAGTCTAAGAAAAGCAAACCAAAACAGAAAAGAAATATCTCCTACTTCAAAACCTGTTAGTTATTGCTGTGAACTCAAAAGCTAAAGTTCTCAGGGGAGAGAAACCTCCTCACTAGGAATTTTTGAATATGGACCACACTGAAATTGCTGGTCAGCTCAAGGCCTCAGGTCTGGGTATAGTGTGTAAGACTTCTCTTTCCAGTCTGTCTCTTTTGTTTGAGGGGCTGAATTTTCTATATCCAATGCAATATTTGCAATAATTTGCAATTATTTCTTTTATCCCCCAACTTACGTAGAAGTCATTGCAATTATAGAGGATTTTTTAATACATGCCCTTGAACATTAATGGAAAGTATAATAAAGCAGAAATAAGGGGATGTATGTACTGAATTCTTACTCGTCTTTATTCCATCAAGGTCTGTCTGGATTTCCACAACTGCAATTGAAAATTCATCGTCAGAGCTTAAGCGCAGAATTGATGCCAGAACTTTCAGTCAAATTTTCAAAATATTGCTAAGACTAACTAATAAAAGATTTAGTAACTTCCATTTATTTCTTAGATTGTGACATCATAAACCTTTATGCAGGGAGTTTGTTTGGGATTATTCTACGTGAAAAGATGTATCATGGTGCAGAGATCTTCAGGCTGGTGTCCAGTAGCAGATTTGGTTCATGATGGTTCTAAAATGACTAGCTGATGCCAATGCTGGGACAGTATCTAGTACCTCCATATGGCTCTGCAGTTTGTCATGGGGCCCTACCAAGTTTTGCGGAGATGACTTTGTGAACTCTCACTCTTCCATATCACTGTATGTTTCATGGGTACTTCCTTCCTTCCTTCCTTGCTTTCTTCCTTCCTTTCTTCCTTCCCTAACAATAAATTTGTGTCATCATTGCACTGAGGTTTTCTCAATGTCTATTTTATGTTTCCTCACTAACGAACTTCAATGGTTTTGAGATTCAAATATATTTACAGTCTAGGGCATTGTGTAGTGTAAGACATTCTAAGCCTTCTTAAGGAACTAGTGGAGGTCTAGAGCATCTGTAGCTGTTTGAGATCTAGGGTGTCCCATCTGGCTTCTAAATGCTACTTCTAAACTGTAACAGGATCAGACCCACAGAACGAACGAGGCATGCAGCTGTTCAAGGGAAAGCTTCTGTATCTTTGTTCTTCTTTCTTCTCCTTATTAAAAATCTGACTCCAGTCCTTATATACATTTTCACAAAGGTCAAGAGATTGGCTACCCAAGTCACCACCTCTTTAACCTGGATGGTGAACACTACCATCAATCACAGTTCTCCTCCCAGAGGAGAAAAATGAAAACAATCTAAAAATATACATTGTTTTCCTGAGGCCGCATGAGAAAGCTGGACTGCAAGGTCCACACATTCATAAGCAAGAAAACTGAGGACAACACTAAATGTCACCCATGAGCACTGCCTCATGGGGACTAACACTGTGCAATCGTTGTGGGTAACCTCTCGTGGGTGTTTCAAAAACACACTGATATTTAGGTAGCAGACATCTGCATTGTCAATGCTTGCGTTTAGGTGGCTGAATCTGGAATTGGATCCGACTGTTGAAATTCCTTTTGCCTCTAGGTAGGTACCTCAGTGCTGTCATATTTGGGAATGTGGTAGTAGGAGGGATATATGCCAGAGGATTTCCTGAGTACCCCCAGTCACTGGATTTGGCAGGCCTCATGCCTCTCTTATACCACTTTCAAAGCTAAAGCAGCACAGAAAATATATGTATGGTAGAATGTAAGATTTCCAAAATAATTAAATAGTTTGAAAACAGAGATTAACTGTGTAAATAAAGACAGCACTGTTGAAAGGAAAAGACAAACACTGTGACCCACATTAGCTGCAAAATTGAAGCCAGTCAGGCTGACAACAGTGGTTTAAAAAGAAAATAATACTCTTCATTTATACAGAAAACAAAACATCTTCATTATCACAATAATTTTTCTCTAAAACCATTTAAGGGGAATAGAGTCACACCTAGTAAGAAACAGTTCATAATAACAGAGAATCACTGATTGATGCTGTTTGAAGTTCTTTTTCCAAGTGTTGTACAAAGTAGCCATGCAGACTACAGCTAATTATCTATGTCAGAGTTTTTCTGTTTTAATAGATGGCTTGAAACATCACTGCACATGGGTGGTATTTAAAACAACAAACCACCCTCAGAACTAATTTACAGTAGAATGGCATTTCTACACTGAAATTGTAAACAAGATGCCCAGCAAATTGGCACCTTCCATCTTCAGTCTCTGCAACTGAAGTGCAGCTGGAAAGGATGAGCTGCTGAAAAAGCAAAATTTGGAGGATGGGGTGAATGGTTGTCACTCAGTTTTTAAAGAAAAATACAAGTGAAGCACAAACTCAGCAGCACAGGAAATTGCTACATATGCTCCAGAGAACCTCAAAGGTCTGACTTTCTAGGGGAATGCCTGCCTGGAGGCTACCTCACCCCTAACTGCTGTTTGCCTTGGCACAGCATCTCCTGCCTTCACTGGTGATGACTCAGTGAATCACATGGGAATTGCTGCATTTAAGGACAGCTCCAGACTGTTGCTAGTCAAAGATGCTGAATTCCTCACAGAGTAGGTCTTCAGCCTCTCCTAAGAACCCTCAAGAAAAAGGAGATCTAGAGATATTAATTTCTATCCTCTTCTAGGCCATCAAGAACTTTGTATTCCCTCTGTGGTCGTCCAGCTTCATTTGTTACTAGTTTTACTGCTCCGCTTGTTAATAGCTGGGGATCATCCACTGAGGAAGAAAACAGTTATCAGGTGCTATTTCATACCAGCTCTAATAGTCACTGGAGGTCAGTTCAAAGCTGTTTGAGATGCATATCCTGAGGTTCATCAAACACACAAAGAGGGTGTGGATCTCTGATGAGTCATTCAAGCCCCAAGTGGGTGTTTTGGATACCCTGTGGTGCCTCAAAAGTCCTCACCTGCAAATCTGTGCGCATCTGAGACCTGAGATGTTTATATAACCCTGGCTCTTCAGTTTCATTTCCTCCAGGGAGATTGTGGCCAAAATTCCAGCTGGAATTTGAAAAATGAACTGAAAAAGTGTGTTTATTACATGTTTGTAAAACTGCCAACTTAGCATTTTGATAAATCACTCACTAATACATGGCTAAAAAAACCAGTGAAAATACTTTAAATACTGACTTTACTTATAGCAAACACATAGTTATGTTTGCAGCCATTCTTGGGTCATGGACTGAAACTCTCTGTAGATGGATGACCCAGCTGTACTCTGCATTTTCTGGGTTCACCAAAACATCCTTGTGCCAACACCATCCATGGGCTCTAATGCAGCTTGGATGAATGGAAGTCACTTTCAGCCACAATGCGTTTCCCTCAAGTGTGTGGGAAACCACTCTTCCAGCTTTTATGGGCCAAAGCATACCTTTCTTGGCACTGTGTGGAGTGACACAGCCTGCATGATGGTGAAACAGTTAATATCACAGTAGCAAAGTCTTTGCCACTCTAACTTGCACATGTAATCACTTTCCCATCTTTTAGGGGCTCTCCTCATGAATGACGGTAGCTGTTGCATAGGTGATCCAAATCTCTCAGAATCCCATTATCTTCAGTCTCATTGTAACTGCAGAAGTCATTTCCACTAAAGTAATTCTTTCATTAATGAAATCTAGCATTACTGCACTATAAAATTTAAGCATATACTGCTATGTCTCATTCACTGCAATAGCAGTCATCATCTTTAAAAATTACATAGAAGAATGTGAGTTTCAATTATAAGGCACCTCAGTAAAAATTGAACATGTAGCTAAATGCAGCTAGTTAAGTGATAGGAAATAGTGTGATTATAGGAAGAAAAGAGTGTGCTCTTTGCTGCGTTTCTTTTTTCTTTGCCTTTCAATTTGCACTCCAGATAGCATCTTGAGCAATATGAAGACAACCTTTGTCAATTCTCCTTACACTCTTACAAATCACCATTGTGGATACTCAGCCCTTGCACATGACATAGTCTAACGGAGTACAAAGTCAGTTTTATTCCTTGTTTTTGCTGTGTTCCTCTAGACAATGTAAGGAAAAACCTGAGGCAAATCATGTGAAATCAATCAAAATGCCTGTGTAAATGTATTAGTCTTCAGTGTTTATATTGATTTTAACAAATCACTAGCATTTGTTATGTAGCCAAATGTGTTATTGTTCCATCAGGGACTCATAGTCTTATACAGCTAAAGCAAGGATATGTATTGTTTTAGGGAGTGCTGGGTTTCTTTAGGGATTAAGAAATCCCAACAAATTTCAAGATTTTCTGGAGTGACAGATGCAGATAGATAACAACTACAGTAACAGCAAACTCCCCTGAGAAGCACAAGGGTCCGTCCACACCCACTAAGGAAGGTTGGTGTCTCTTTCTGGGTCTGGAATTTCAGTCCTGATTTCAAAGCCTCTGGTGGGATGAAATAGAGCCATCACTGAGAGACAACTGGGCTCACCAAAGTTGGTAAGGGATCATTCACCTCTGTGTGAGGCAAAGCGGGGATTGGAGCCAGAAGCCATTCCCTGAGCACAAATGCCATGCAGGTAGGCAGGTGTGAGGGACCCACTGTTTTCACTGAAGATCTAGCAAGTGGCAGTGGTGCTATGCTGTCCCTAACACATCATGGTTTGACCACATGTGCATTGAGAGGACAACCTGGTCTTCAGACATAAAGGGGTCCATCAGAGTTTTGACTTTTTTATGAAAGACAAAATGAGTAGCCATGGAAGGAAGACTGACACTAAACTTAAACAAATTAAGGTTACAGTTAACAAAAAACATCCCAGATTTTTTTTCCAGTCCCACACCAGGATAAAAACAGACACTTGAAGACAGGCCTCTGTGGCAAAATGAACCATTCCTAACTATTGTACTTTATAGAGTGCTGAAGATTAAATGCATATGAGGACTGCCACAGCCTAGGCTTCAAGGCCAAACAATCATATTGTCATACATGAATTCATCTGGCAATTATACTTAATAGAAGACAGAAAATACACTGATGCCATTACACAAAAACAAATACATACAAGATTTAAATCAGTACAGACACCACCCTGCCTGAAACTGGATACTATGCAAACAACAAGCTTGAGCTTCCTCCCAGAGAGCTTGGAGCAGGAGCCCCAGCAGTGGTGACCTCACACTGCGCTAAGCAGGTTGGGCTGTCTGTGGGGCGCAGGGCAATGCTCTCTGGAGAGGTGAGGCTGGGCCAGGAGCAGCAGAGAAGTATTGGGTTGATGCTGCAGCCCAGCTAATGAGTCCACTCTGCCCTGGCAGCATGCCAAGCTCTATGCTTGTGGAGACAAGATTTTGTTGGTGCTTTTGAAGCTACTGGGAAAAAGGACTTGTGAATTAGCCCAGTAGAGATTTTCTGGGCCTGCAATTATTCAAGAGGTAAAACATTCAAGCAGGTGCAGTGTAGCTGTAGTGAGAGCAGGCCAAGTTAGGATATCATCAATATCAGTCCATGTTACCTGCTGGGCCAACTTCTGCTCCTGGTTATGCCCATTTGACCCCTGAAAGTGCAAGTAAGTTTGACATACTCTTTACAAAATTAGTAAAATGACTTAGAACTCAGTCTGTTCACTAGAGGTCACTAGGATGAATCTGTGCATATAAATAATCTTTATTTTACATATCTAATGGAGAAAAGATTAGTGAGCCCCTTCTAAAGGCTTGGACTTGTCTTTGATTACAGGAAAAATTATCTAAGTCTCATTTATCATCAAGTGTTTGACAGCCACATTAACATGGAATAACTATAATGTCTTTTGTCATATTATTTCCTATTTATTTCAAAGTAGCTGGGAACACAGATTTGATTCGCATTATTCAAATGTTGAAGTAAGGCTTTTTTTGCTGTGCACCCACATTCCTGCAAAAAGAAAATATATATATATATATATAGTATATATATATACAGCGAAAACTGTGTGCTGGGCAGCAACTGAAGGTGAATTTCATGCTGTAAAGGCTAACCTCCTGCCCTGCCAAAAATGTTTGCAGTGGTGCTGCAAATGTTTACCTTTCTACCCATATGTGCTTTCTGCTTCATCCTTCAGGTCTTTCCTTATAAAGTGAATTCTTTCCTCCAGTTCCTGAGGTTAACAGCTTTTTGCTTTTGATTTTCATACCTGTTGCAGCAAAACTATGCAAATGCCAAGCCTCAATATATCTGGCTGATTTGGTTTGGTTTCTTCCAAGCTGCATTAAAATAGCTTTTTGTGTATCATTAGCACCTGGATTAATTTCTTCTGCCTGTGCTAGCATCACATTGCAGCTGGCTCCACAATGCACCTGAAATCCAAGGGGTTTCCAATTTAACCCAGAGCCATAGTGATGGCAGCACCCCTTGCTGGGTCCATGTTGAACACTCATTACATGAGTTGTTACACAGGTATCCTCCCCTTTGCTATAAATCCTTAAACTCTACCATTGAATTCACTAAAACTTGTATTTGTGGTTTTCTTGGTGTTGCCTCTATCCCAAAGACAGACAGATGCATTGGAGCTCACAGGGTTTGTGTCCTTGCACCACAGCCTGGGCATTAGTGGCGATTCTGTTTCTGTCCTGCTGTGTGAATAATCTCATGGGTTTGCTCAGTCTCAGAAGCTGTGGTAGCTTTAACCCTTTCTCTGTTATTTGGAGATATTTCTCAAATTATCAGTGTCTTATCTCTCACAGAAGCTAAAATCACACATCCTATCCTCTTAATAGGAACCTCACAAACTTTGAGTTCCAGAGTTTCTAGCTGTGATGTATAATTATCCCTTTCCTCTTTTTTTTTTTTAATACTATGAGAATCTCTATCTTGTTAAAAATGAAGTGCAGAAAAGTTCAGTGTATCATCAACAACTTCACTTTCTTTAATCTGTCCTGAGGTTTGTTTCATTTGTTGCTCCCCTGGCAAATTTTCCATGTAATATACTAGTTATGTTCTGGAAAATACATTTTACTCCTTTGGCATTTTTTTTCTCCTCAATAGGATAGTGAGAATCAGCTAGCAAAAAATCCCCAAACTACAAACCTCTTTGCAAGCCAGTATAACAGCAACAAAATAGCTCCATGTTTATTATCTTGTAATTATCTCTCATGGTCAGCTGTGTATATAGAATTAAGACTTTCTTACACCTATTCTGCAAAGTATTTTACACACATGTGGATTCCACAGGAATCAGTCTCTGCAGGCTGGTTTGCTCTGGTTCTGCTATGTTTACACCTTTTAATCCCTCCGGCAAGAGTCACTCTAGCTGCTCATATCACATTTGAGATATTGCAGATACTTCATGCTGGCCAAGAGCAGAGGAGAGCATGTTTATAAATGTTTGCTCTTTATTAAAAGGTTCTTCAGCAAATATTGTAGCACATACACCCTGACTTCTGGGATCCTACTCAAAAGCAGTTCCAGGCTACAAACCATGTTCTCTCGTGTACTACAGATCTTTTAAGATACGTCCAGAATTCAGCAAAGTGAAAATATTTTCAAGAAAGGATGCCAATATGTAAAAGAGGAGAGAAAGTGAGGAAAACTAAACATAAATGCTTGAGGTCAAGAGTCACATTTGCAGAGTTAGGCCACTCAATACTGTAACTTGACTATAGATTTTATTTTTAGGATTTGATGCATTTGTTTCAGGAAAGAATTAATTTTTTTGTATTTGGATGGTCTAAGGATTATTTACAAGTTTCTGTAAGACCAAAGAGGGAATAAAAGAAGCCACAGCCAGTGCTTAGTGGTTGAGTTTCTAAACATGTCTTGTGATTGTAGTGTCACTCGACAATTTACTTGAAGAGTCATTGCTAGGCATGATATAGTTTTTGTTGATGCAGGAAATTCCCTACTCTCTTGTCAAAGAAAGATTTGCATGCTATTGGTACCTGTAATAGGAGCATGAGCAACCACAAGAAACATAAAATAATAACATGGAAAATGCATCTTTTTTCTAGCATTCATTTTTCTAGACCGTGGTCTGAAATTAAATTTGTAATTGTATCATTACTGCAGAACGTTCATTTGGGAAACTTTGTACTGGTGAGCTACTAAAGCAACAACTTTGGACTTTCTGCAAGTGGAAAACAAGGTCTGATCTATTGCCCTGTGACTACTCAGCTTACTCTATGATTCTGTGATTCTGTGTGACTATGGTAAAAATTTTAAAAGAAATCATCTTAGTGCAGTGCTGGAACTTATTTTCCAGGCTCAGTCATCAGACTGTGAACATGCTAAGGCCACTATCTCCTTATAAAAGATGGAAATTCTTCATGGCCTACAGCTGGAACTGAGAAAATATATCAAGGTCAAACCTTTACAATTTTTCCTTTTGTAGTTTCTCTGGAAAATGTCTTACAGGAAGATCAACAGCCTTTAGGTTCTTATTTTCAGGAGGAGACACTGATATGTCTTGCTTGTCATGAGTGTACTGAAAGAAAATCTCTCAGCTCTGTGGCCTGACTTTTACAGTTTGTAAACATTTGTTTCTTCCAGCTCATTGTCAAAATGTTTATCATGATGCACAATTCTTTGCTAAGCCAGGCTGTGTAGATAAGAGTTATAAAGGGAGCTGCTATAAATGACAGATCTGTCAGTCTCTGAAGTTCCCCATCATCACCATCTCTTTGCTGGCTCAGAGCTGGTGGCAGAGAATTGCTCTGCATTGGCTTCTACACCTAATGACACATCAGCTCTGCTCTTCTGACTGTCACCACCTTGTGTACAATGGGTGAAGGCTTAGTCATGACTCTTTTACCAGAAGTCCTGGATAACCACAGGTCCCAGATGACTGGATTCTCACCTACAAGAAGGGTAGGAAGGAGGATCTGGGCAACTACAGACCTGTCAGCCTGACTTCAATGCTGGGAAAGATCATGGAGCAGATTATCCTGAGTGGTATCATGTGTCACATGTACATGTACAGGGGATCAGGCTCAGCCAGTGAGCCTGATCATGGTGATTTGAACATGCATTTCTGAAAGGCAGATTCTGTTTGACAAACCTGATTTCCTTCTGTGACAGGATGACTCAGTGGAAAGGCTGTGGATGTAGAGTGGCCAGCAGGCTGGTGATGGTCTCCCTGCACTTGGTGCTGGTGAGGCTGCACCTCAAATCCTGTGTCCAGTTTTGGGCCCCTCTACAGAAAAGACATTGAGGTGACGGAGTGAGTCCAGAGCAGGGCAACAAAACTGGAGCACAAGCCTTACAAGGAATGGAGTTATTTTCCTAGGAGAAAAGGCAGCTCAGGGGAGACTTTATTGCTACCTGAAAGTGGGTTGTAGGGAGGTGGGAGGTCAGTCTTTTCTCCCAAGTAGTGAGAGATATGACAAGAGGAAATGGCCTTAACCTCTGCTAGGGGAGGTTTAGATTGGATATTAGGAAAAATTTCTTCACCAAAGGTGTTGTCAGGCATTGGATCAGGCTTCCCAAGGAAGTGGTACAGTCACCATTCCTGGAGGTGTTTAAAAGACACGTAGATGTGGTGAACCTGGCAGCGCTGGGCTAATGGCTAGATTCAATGCCCTTACAGACCTTTTCCAACCTAAACTACTCTGCGGTTCCATAAATCCTGCCCTGGCCTCAAATCCAGATCTCTCTCAGTCATGGACAGGAACCACCGGCAGACCCTTGCCCTCCAGAGGGTAGAAGTGAGATGTCCTGTAAACACTTCTTAAATCCCCAGCAGAACTGAAAGCATCATACTGAGGCACTCCACAGATCAAAACTGGTGGGTTTGGCTTCAGCTGATGTACTTGGTGGCTTGGACTGGGTGGAGCCACCAGTGGAATTTGGCAAATGTCTAATGAAAGTGATATTTGCTTCTGAAGTGTTATTAAAATGGCATTGGTAAATAAATCTGTACCTCTAAAGCTTTTCTATTTGTATATATATTTTAGGAAATATATACTTCTCTCTGTATATGTTTATTTCAATTACTAAAATACTCACTGTGACCATAACTGATAACTGTGTCATTACTGTTCCAGATAATATAATGAAATATATCAGTGGTTAAGTGGTTTGTGTATATTGTATGTGGGTGACATCAGTGGTTTTGAATAAGTCTCCTGCAGTTACCATAGAAACAGGATTTCCTCAAGCAGCACAGCAGAGTGGCGTGATGTTGAGTGGGGAGTTCTAACATTTAATTTTTAAATTAAACTGTACAGATAACCAGTAGGGAACAGCGCAACCTCCAATTTAAAATTAAAATTATGATGAGCTCTGTTTTTCTGTGTTGAATGTCACCTCAGTAATACCTGACCTAGCAGCTAGCAAGACATTATGAGTTCTCAGTCTCCAAAGATACTAGCTGACAAATATTTTTCATATGTGCAAAGCAACCTATAGATAGATACCTGTGAAATAGGGATCAACTTCCCACACAGCAGTGCACTAGCATTGTACATTTTGATATGGGCTTATTTCCATTAAAAAAATACTGTTTTGTGTGTTAGTAACCAAAGTATTTTCAATTAATAATAAATTATTGCCTGTAGATCAATATGAAGTATTTCTAGAACCTGATGTTAAGGCATATTTCATGTGAATGACAATGACTTTCAGGGCAAATAGGAGCTGCTTAGTGGATCACCATGGTAACTGTGGTGATAGTATATGCTTGACTACAGTATTAGTTTTCTACAATCTGATCTATGGCCTGTTTGGAAGAATCATTGCATAATCATTTATTCTTTTAATGAGGAAATAAAATTGATTGGTTTTGCAACTTTCTTCTCCAGCACAGCATCAGGGTTTTGCATTGTGTCAGAGAAATTACTAAAAACCAGGGCTCTTCATCTGAATTCAAAATCTCAAGGAATTGAAAGGCAAACATCACAGCAGAGTTTTTCTTTCTTCTTCTTCTAGCAAGTCTCTGCTCCTTTAATCACACTAATATCAGATATGAATGGCATGAAGACCAATCTGGAGAGAATTACAGCATACATAACTACTTTTTTTTCAATCTTTTTTTTTTTTCTCCCCCAGATCTGTCCTTTTTTAACCCTGTTATGAGAACTCTTGACCATTGAATCCCTGGTCTTGATCCTTAAGTTCTCATTGTTTCCAGTAGCTGTAATATGCATTTCCATGGTTGTTTACTTCTGGGACTTTAATACATCCTCAAAATGAAGTTTATATAAGGGGACAACACACAGTTTTCTGTCCCAGAAGAAATGCAGGTGTTGAGTTATGACCAAATGATGTTTTGAGGTTCTTCCTCTATGACACAAATAGTAGAAAAAAGAGTTTCTCAGGTACAGACTCACATGTGAATGCAAAATCACCTCTAAACCACCAAAACCCATCAGGGTGTCAATAGCCATGAAGTGAAAATTCAGTCCTGCTGAAGGAGTTCAGTGTTTCTAGAAAAAGCAGTGGGTGGAAAACAAACTGTATGTTAAATAGGAAAGTCTGAGCTGCAAACACTGCATTATGTGCATACTGTTCTTCTCTTCAGCTGCTCTACTCAAGAAGAGCTTGCTGGTTAGAAGATTAATCCAGCCATGAGGAGGCACCCTTTAATTAAAAAGTTACATGAACCATACTGTTTTTTTCTGTGAACCTTTCTGTGGTGAGGAAAAAACCAAGACCCCCAGCTGATTTTTACATAATTGCATATCCCCCTTAAAAGCATATGCTTGCAATCAATCATTCCTCTCACTTGAAATCCCTAAGGAAATAGCAAGTGGCTGTCTCTTATGAGCAACGTGGCTTTGCAATATATCATTATGTTATTGTTATATATCACCATGACTTAAGCTCCCATACAATGCAGGTTCCTGCTCTGAGGAAGTAAATAACCCTGGCAGGCTGTGGGCAGGCAGGGTGGCTGAGGAGCAGCTCTGTGGGATGTACTAGTGCCCTGGAGCATCAGGAGTCATGCAGGAACCAGCATATAAGAGGCAGCAGGAGCACGGTCCATCCACACAGGGGTGAGATTATCCCCCTCTACACTCCAGAGACCATGCAGGGATACAGTGCCTGGCTTGGGACTCCCTCAATATAAAATGTGGGCAAACTGGTGTGAGTTCATCAAGGGTTCCAAGCCAGATGGGGCTAGCTCAGCCAGGGGCTCAGATGGCTCCAGAGGGGCTGGCAGCAGCCAGAAATTGAATTATAAGCAATGGAGATAAGAAAATTCCCTTAGGTCTTTGAGCATGAAGCACATGCAAGGAATTATCCAAAGGGCCCTATCTGGAGCTCAAGGCTCCCCTTCAGTTTGTTCTACTTTCACAGGAGAATCCTGTTCTTGCATTTTTTTTCCATGTGGATCTTAGCTGTGCAATAGTGATTTGAACAGGTCTAAGAATAGTTGTAATTTTGGTAAATGTAAGAAAAAAATTTTTTATAAAAGATTTCACATCTTTCTTAGGTATTTGGACAGATCTAAAATTCCTTTAAGGAATGAATTTTAATTCATTCTGTTACATGGAAAAAGAAAGTACATAAAATTCAGGTTTCCAGAATAAATAAAACTATAGGTACACAAACTGAACTTTCCTCCTTTTAGTTTTTCAAGAGTATTTCTCTTGAATCAGAATTTTATTTCACTGGTCTATTTATTTCACCATACTATTTATTCTAGAGGGATAACACTGAAGTACCTACCATGCACTTTAGTAGTAGTTGTTGAAAGAAATTGTACTAATGCAGCCAGAATGCTGCTCCAGAAATATTTGCCTTTTTTTTTTTTTTGGATTTGCAAATCCAATTCAGAGAGAAGGACAGGTGGCAGCTGTCATTAGAAATTGGGATCAAGTGAAGTCAGCCCAAGCTTCCTATTCACACTGTTACTTTCCCATTGTTATCTTGCATATCCCATGACAACTTTCAGCTGGGCTGTCTGATGAATTCACTTAACTCACAAATTACACCTGACTCAGCTCCCATTTACCTCCACAAAGATCTTTCTACTCTCTCTTCTTTTTGTAAGTTTTAGTACAGGCCTTTTACAACTGAGCCTGCCTAATCCGGTTGAGACCTCATAGTGAGCTTGTCATCAATAATGATTCAGAGAGAAGAAAGACACAGTGAGGGTAAGCCAGATGTATGTGTCTTGTAGAGGTCAGCAGAGCCCAGGGTGGATCAGCAGGGGTGGAGGGGGAAAGATGCCCTGGCATACAGGGAGGGTCTGTTTTGTTGCACGGGCATTTCTGCCAGTCCCCTTTGAAAGCCATCAAAAGATTCTCCAGTAGCCTCTGGAGCACACCCAGTGTATGAATGAGGGTGAGAAGGACAAAGGAGTGAGTGACTATCTGAACTACTGACCCTTTGACCATTGTACACATTTTGAGGCATTTCAAGAATTTCTTTGACTGATAATGAATGGAGTTATCAACAGTGTTCTGGCCAAAGTGGGTGAACATAGTACTGTGAATTCTAGGAAATGTAATAAGTCATAAATGAAAGTGTTGCCAGACCTCTGAGAAATTTAAGGAGAATTGAGTTCTACAAAGAATTAGCTCTGCAATTTTTGGTGGTCTAATGTGTTTTAACAATATTCTCGGCAGACTGAAATATCTAATCGTCTTTGGAGCTCCTAGAAATATTAATTGTGCCTTCTGATTGTGTCTGAAATAATTCAAGTCTACAAATGATATAAAAAAATCCAAGGAATAATAATGCAAATCTCCGTTCTTGGGTGAGCATCAAAGAAACTGCTCTAATTGATCTATCAATAATCAGTTTTTTGTGCTGCTGCAGTTTAAAATGTCAAATGTGTATGAATGACTCCATTTATATTGCAGAGTTTATCTATTTTAATCCTTCCAAACAAGTTTAAAACGAGTTTTTGATAATTTTTAAATAGTTCTCTATTTCATTGTTCCTCTGTGCCATTCAATTGCCCTTTCTTTAACCAAAAAAATTTAGAGCTGTTTTTGGTCACTTCCAGTGTTCACATGATTCTCTCATACTAATTTCTTTGCTGTAGATAAAAGCAGAGAGGACTGTAATTTCCATTCCACTGGCAAAACTTTTTATGTGACAATTTTTTAAGACCAAATTTCTCTTTGAAGAAATATTATTCATATTTTTTTTAGTTATTACCATTAAGTCGTGGGTTTTCAATGTTTGAGACAGAAAAAATAAATACCTTTTTGGGCTTGACCTATGAAGAATGTTTCAAGTCTCATAAATACTACAGCAGTAGATTTATTTTTCATTATTTATATCATGCACTATCATGTTATACTTTATAACTTCTTTGCTTTAATCCAGTTTTATGAGATTAAAATATCTTCTGAGTCCTGTAATATGTGTCTCAATCAGGCTAAGGCCTTTCCATCCCATACCTGAATACATTTGCTTTCTCTGTTTCCTACCTATAGGTAATATATTTAGGGTTCATGTGAGTTATTTAGTATCAGGTGACAACTCTTTTACAAGTTTCTTATTCAAAGAGTGAATTTTAATAAACTGTACCTAAGATTGCAAAGGAACTTTCATTGCAAGTGTCCTTTTCCAGATAACTATGGCTAGTACTGAAAAAACAGGATTCAGGAATACTCAGATATGAAACATCTTTTTAATTTCTGACAAAAATTATCCTAGTAAAGGGCTCATCCAATAGGAGACTCTTACAGTCGATAAGGTACTTCCTGAAAATTTTGGACTAGGAAAATTTTAAGTTAACAATTAAGATTGTCCAGTAAGGAAGAAAACCAGCAAGATGAGCCATTTAGACAGTCAGATAAGATTAGATTCAAAATATGTATGATGGACTTTTGACAGCTGAAGCCTCAAACCAATAAAAATATATTTAGTGGAAAATTTCAGAAGCGGAGAATGACTGCATGGTGATTAGCTTCTAAATTAAAGAGGAGGTGAAAGTTAATAAGCAAATGACTTTAAATAATTCAATCTACAGTTCTTTTGTTTAATTTGTGAAAAAAATATAGCTTTGGGATTGCTTTCAACACATATTGATGGTTGTGATATTTTTGTTGGTTGATGGGTTTGGTTGTTTTTTTTTTTTTTTTTCTTTTTTTCCAAGAGTAAGAACCAGACTAGCCAACTAACCTTCTTTAAAAATTCCAGACATCTATTTTTCTCTCAACTCTTGAGCAAATCTCTGGGGACATGTTTTTCACATCAAACCCTGTATGAAATTCTGCATAGGAGATGCGATGTAATATGACAGATGTCCATGTGGACAATGCTAATGAAATGTGATTTTGTCATGAGCAGTAAAAACCTGGACATCAACTGCAGTGCCAGAATAGATGCTGGTGTACAGTAGATAATGTGAACAGATAAGCAGCTGAAATGCAACATGGTAACAAAGAAGGGCAGCAAAACTTTGGGTTATGTAGGCAGAGGGATCTTATAATGGATTTGGGAACACTAAATCTTTCTGTGCTGAATATTTTTTCAGTCTGATCGTTAAATATCTAGTCTAAACTAATAATCAATCCCTTCTATCTCTTTCAAAGAGAGAATATGTGCTTTATAACTGACTCAATCTTTCAATCTCAGATACCTATATCTATGAAATAGCCTATTGAAATATCAGTATTTCAAAACTATAGAAGAGCAGAAAATTTGCAGAGTTCATGCCAGTATCTGTCTAAAACTTTAAGATCAAATCCTCATGTGCCTTTGTGCATCTCCAACATCAGGGCTGAAATAGCTTTCTTTGCACTGTGACTCTGACTTCACATCCACATTTTGGAGAAGTCACATTGTTCAGATGCATAGACATGGATTTAAGCACTCTTGTTTGGGTATGTAGCATCTGAAAGTGTGACAATTGATTATCTGTAGTCTTTTTAAACTAGCTAAACAAGGACTGTGAATATGATCATGAATACATAGGTATGCCTTGCTTCTTCAGTGAATCGGTTTTCCACAAAGAGCTGTCAAGGTGGCCACTGAAGAACTTTGGTTGAAGACAGTCTTTTATTTACACAATTATTCTGTTGCTATTGAGTTTTCTCACAAACATTTTTCCCCAGATGTTGTTTTTCATGTAGTTCTAGAGAAAATGATTGCCAAGACAGGGATTCTGGATAACAGAGAAATTAATCTTGGCCTTTTATTCTAAAGGACATTCCAGATTTTTTTTCAACCTCCTGATTTTTTCTTTAAAGTGCGTGAAGTTTTCCAGCTTTTATTCTTCATTGTGTATCAATGGCTAACTAATAAATTGAATTATTTCTTTATAAATATATATATTTATATAGATATGTGTATATGACATATTAAATCATAACAATATTTTTAAGTCCTTCAAGTACATTTCTGAGCATTAGAAAAATGTTTTTAATATTCCTAGACTAATGTGAGACTAATAATTATGATCTTAAGCTGAGATATTGTATCAATTAATATCTTAATACATGTTGGGAGAGCACAGTGGACGTCAGCTGAGGGTGGAGTCTGTCAACAATCAGCCTTAGGTGTCATCTTAATTATGTGTATTAGCTTAGTGAAAACTGGCATCAGTGTTAAAATGAGAAGAGCCCTTAATAAGCAGAAAAATATATCACTTAATATTCCAATTTGTAATAAGAACAATAATTTGTTATCATGAGAAAGATGTATCCTCATGTCACCCTAATTTATGCTAAAATTATCACTTTAAAATGTGCATGGTGAATCCGCACGTATTTCATCAGAAATACCAAAATTCAGCAACCGTGTCAATCGCTTGTTTGTCACTGAACTGGTACTCGGTACTCTTCGCTACCTCCATATGATTTCAGATGAACTGGAAACAATGCCAGTGAAGGGAATGATGATAATGATTCTACAGAGTGCAGAGATAAGGCTGCAGCAATGAACTGTAGCTGACCTGTGGCTAAATGCAACTGTTGTACCCAATTTTCTCATGCCAGAAGAAAAATTGCTAAATGATTGATTACTAACTGGCTAAAAATGACTGATTGAAAACATAGCCTGGTATCAGGACTGAATTTTAGCACTGTGACACAAAAGGGACACGGCTGGAACTATAACTGCAGGAATGGTTGGGACAAAGTAATACAGTCAATATGGATATATTTCAGCATTATTTTTTCAACTTGCCTCGTAAGTTGTCTGATTTTGCACATGTGGCAGTTTGACCAGATGTGACCACATTACTATACACAATTATGCCTCTGTTATTTGCAAAATAACATTGAGTTATCATTACATCATGTCTTTTATAAATCCAATGTAGATATGCCTACGGATTGTTTATGACCCGTGTCATCGTATAGATTTTATGTGACAAAACACAGCCTGGACCTACATAGTTTTCTGCAGAATAATTACCCCTTGGCATACCAGAACGAATGGTGGGAGGCCATCAAACAGCTCATCCAAGCCTTCCACCCATCTGTCCGCTTGCTGTTCATGGAACATGTAGTTTTTATATTTAATGATTAAACAGTTTTCTGTATATCACATTTTCAGTCTTCCCAAGCAATGCTTGCATGCAGCACTTAGTGTTTATTTAATGTTCATTTCCCAATGTGTAACTTTGTGTCTTACTTCAACTGGTTAAAATGAAAGTAAGAAACACAATGTAAAATATTTATTTGCTACTTCATTTCCTCCTAATTTTCATCTGCACCGTCCTTCTCTAAAAGCATCTATATTTTATACATATATATATATATATATTTTTTTTCATTAGGGAAAAACTTGGGTTAAATATTTTTAAGCGTATCTTGTTCTGCCTGCATTGATAATAATGTTGCTAAAGAAAAATAAGTTTAGTGGTACTTTCAGGTACATTTTTTAGAGAAATTAATTTAATTAACAGGTGACTTAAGAATTAACTACTGAGAGAAAAATTGTTAGATGTAGTAACTGACTATATTAAAATGGAGCAACATGTATCAGTGTCTGTATCTTTCTCAGTATATTTGACATTAAATATTTTAAGGTCTGTGGTTGTATTTTCTCTCCTGCAAATACAGGATGCACAAACCCAGTGGATGCTGCAAATGTTACAAGTTGCTTTGACATCAAAGTTTTTCTTTTTCGTTTTCATTTGTTTTTGTTTTGTTAACATCACTGAATTAATAGTCCCATGCCTTGGAGATGGCTCTCTGATGAAAAGAGTATCACCAAAATACCTGACAGTTGCCTCTGAGCCCATTGTGTCTAAAGCAGGCATGAAACCTCTCCATTGAGCCCACTTCCCCACTTTCTCACAAAATTTGTTTATCAGCAGTATATATAGGACACTCTCTGCTCCAAAAGTCAAGCTGCACCAGGCAGAGATCTCCCACCAGCCCTGTGGGAGGTGTCACCTCCAGACACTGGTTCTGAGTACCCAGTCTGCCACTGCACCTGATCCTTACTGCAGGGAGTCATAGTTATCTTTTCTTTTTCATATCTTCCTTGTGCTCAAGGGAAGCTGGAATGTTTCCGGTCCCCCTTTTTTCTCTGTTTCCTTGAAGTTTCTGATCCTATATTTTCAAGATGCTGAACTGAGACATTAGATCCGTGGAAAATTAAGCTGGGTGAGGCCATGATAGACCATCCATTCCATTCCCTATTTCAAGGTAAGATCAGCTATATATCTGATAGATGTCTCTCAAACTCATTTTTAAAAATGTCCTTCTATGTATTTGCCTACTTTTAGAAAGTTGAGAGGTTTCGAGGATTTTTTTCCTTTACAAAAGTAGAACTTCAAATGTATTTGTGCAATAGGTTAGTCTTGCCCTGGTGGACACAGGAAATGGTTTCTTCCCTTTTGATTTGTACCCTGCTTGGTAATCTTTGGTACCAGGGGTCCCTTAGTTGTCTTAGGAAAAACCCTTCTCTTTTGAGCTGTGTATCATAGTAAACTTCTTAGACTTTGGACCCTTCCTTTTCTCCACAGAGTCTCTTCCGCTCACTTATGCTCTCTTTGAAGTGTGGTGCTCCAAACTGGGTGATGTATTTCAGAGAATTTCCTAATTCTGCACATATTGGGACCAACTTTATATTCATAATTAACTATGATTCCAAGACTTTAATGTACTCATTGCTGTTAGTCAGCTTTTACTCATTTGGTGGTTGCAGTTGATTAAATTTGTTTTTACTGAATTATTTTTGCTTATATCCACGCCAAAGAAAATCCTTAGTAGAGTAGGCTCCAGCAATAAGAGCTGACTGAGAATCCTACTCAAGATTTGAAAGGTTTATTGCAATGATCTGGGTTTCTCCATCACCAGCTCTTCCTGGAAAGCCATTAGTTTGTGTCTGCATCTGCATGGTGACTTACTGGCTTACAAAAGCCCAGCTGGACTTAAGCTAAAAGTGAGACATGAGCAGCTCATACACAGTGGCACCCACCAGCCAGCTGTGATATGAGATACCTACAAACAAATAGCATGAGGACATCATCTTTATCTGCAGAACTGTGCTGCATTGAAGGTAATCAGGGTCTCTGAAGCAAAATGCTTGTCACAGGGGTAAAAAGGGCAGCAAAAATTTAATCTCATTGCTTCTGAGGCCACAGGAGTCAAGTATGCATTTTTTTTTTTTTTTCTACATATGCTTATTACAGATTTTGGTGAATTTATACCTTTACTGGAATGGGAAAATGTATTTGTGTGCACACATGTGATCACACACTTAAGAGAGGAGTTATTATTAGGCAGCATTCCTATGTGGTCTACATAGGATAAAGATGGATTTGACATCATGCAGGCCTGTAAAATTAGCATGAAATGCATAAAATATGGATGTTTTATTTCTAAAGATCTCAGTAATTTTAAGCTAATGGAGGACTATGAAAAGGGCAAAAAACTCCCTATGTTTTTTGTTGGGTGGGAGAATAGGATTACTTGGTAAAGCTTTCTGCTACAGTAAGTTGGAAAGAATTTTCACAGAGAATTTTTTGGCTGAGATTTCTTGGCTGACTTACAGATAGAAGGTGACATATGCAGCTAGGTTTTGTCTGTTAGTCTTAATATGAAAGCAGAGCTCCTCCCAAATTCCACATGGCACTGCTGCAAGCCTCTGGGAATTATGTCTAGCTCTACTATTTTGGGGAATCATTTTGTCCTGGTAGATGCACATTGGCTGTGCACTTTAATTTTTCTTTACATCTGATGAGTTGTAGAAGATTCTGTAATACTCAATGACATCAGAATCAAATGTTTAATTTGAGCTTTATGTTGAATTTATAACAGAAAAGTAACTCATGACTCAGACATTCTTGATCAAATAAATCAGTAAAACAAAAAGTGGTTTGTCTCATTTTGTGAGCAAGTTCTTCTGGAGTTTAAAGGTTCTTTGTCTTATCTGACACTTCAACAAGGCGAATCATTTAGTGAATTAAAGAACACATGCATTTCCCTTGCAGATTACTTTTAAGTAATGAAGTTAGTGTTTGGGCAAAACAATCAGCTTTACTTAATGGTGCTTTGAAATGAAGTCTCTAAGAAGAAGCTGAGTGATTTCTGCATGACTGCATTCCATGTCATCATCTGGTATGAAAAATGCATTATACTCTCACTTCCTTCCTCTCTAAGCAAACTCAATTTCCAACACCTGTGATTTGAATAAACTGTACACAGACTCCTATAAAAGAATTCAACTGTAAAAAGGTTATGGATTTTTAGAACTGCATTTTGAAGTCTGCTATACCCACATTACCCAAAGGGAGCATGTGAGGCCAGCAAGCTGTAGGAAAGAAGTCTCTCTGTTCATGTAACACAAGTGAGTAGAAATGCTGCCTTGTGAAGCAAGGCAATGAACCAGAGAGGCAAATAAAGTGGTCCTAGAGAGGGCTAACGTCTTTGCCTGGCTGGAAGGAAGTCTGCTTGGGATATGTGGTGACAGCTTTGCTGTTGTTTTTATCCCAGGCTGGCAGTAGCTAAGAAGTTGTCTGCTCCAAGAGGGGGACCTATGGGTCACTCCTTTCAATCACGAAGACAAAGCACTTGAAGTACTTGCTGGGTTTGACCTTGAGCTGCCTGGTCTCTGGGTACTCTGTCACTCTCATACTAACTCATCTTTGCTCTCTTGTTTTTCCCATCTTTCACAAAAACTTTCCCAAACAGATTTTTTTGAGTGTGCCCTAAACCACATATCACTAAGCTAGTTTTTACCAAACTATCAATTGTACCTTTCATGATTTGGGTCATTAGTCTTTTCAAGATTGGATATTTTAGCTATCAGTTTTTAGCCAAAGTTTTGTGGAATGCCTAGTGCACTGGTCTTTTTCATCACTGTATTGTGTCTGGCCATCTGATCACCTCTAAGTTCTTTTTTTTGTTATTCTTTTTAATTTGTACAGTAATTAATGGTAATGATATGTATGAATCTCAGAGTGTTTTGAAAACTTGAAATCATTATCTTCTATCAGTGAGGAAAGAATCGATGGCTTGGTATTACAGAACAATAAGCTAAGCCTTTAATTATCAACTGATTAAAATTAACATGCCCTTAACACCAATAAAAGCTTTGCTTGAATTGTGTTAAAAATCCAGTTATCCGAATGTGTATAAATTATAGGAAGAGTGTGAAAGTGGTTTTATTTATTTTAACAACTATACTGGCATCTCACACTTATCGTTAAGGAGTTTTTCTGCTTTCCAGCACTCTTCATTTTTCACATTAATATTTTGAACAAGAATCTCCAAATCGTGCACAGAAATATGACTCTATATAACACATTGCTTAAATCAATTAAATTCATTAATAAAATTAAACATGTCATTTCAAGATTTGTTTTCAGCATTTTTGCTGCTTTCAGCATCAATACATATTCATAATAGCTGTACCTGGTTCAGGAATGTAAGTTAATTCCAGAATATATGCTACCCATTCTATTGTAATTCCTACTATGAAAATTTGATTTTTAAATCTCAGTTTTTGTTTTTTTAAGTAGGTTTTTTCATATCTCATTGCTTGCATTCTGACATTTTGAGACATTGTACATGGTTATCTTACCCACTGTACTTTAGGAAGAATGCCACGTCTTTCTGATCTCCTTCTGTACTTGCCAACAATTATTCCTGCATACCCTGTAATTCTGTTGCTGCATAGATCCAGGCAAGTTTCAGAAACCAAATGTCTTGCAACCTCAGGGTCTTGTCATGATCAAAACAGGCAATATAGCTGAAATAATAGCAACAGGATTGTGTTCCCTTCAAATTAGAGTAGACGGTGCTTGTTTTAAGACAAGAATACCTGTGTGGAAAGAAGCAGTTCTCTTCTGTTCATGGACCAATTTTGTAGTTGGAACTCATGCTAGAATCAAGTGTTTATACACTGCTACTTTGGAGGGATGCAGTATTTTAAAATGAAGAGGAAGGAGAATTCTGGCAACAAAAAATCAGTCAGTCTCACTTTGATAGCCAGCAGGGCACCAGAGCAAACATTAAAAAATGCACTTATAACTACTTAGCAGATAATGAGGAAATGAATAAATCAATGAGCAATTCAACTAACTGGTCAACCAACCAGCAGGATCTGATTTGGCAAGCACTTCACAAGAAAGGATCATCATTAAAAATGATCTTCACAAACGGGAGGAATAATCAGAAATCAACAGTGCGTCAGAGAACAAAAAGCAGTTAGTAGAACAAGACTGATGGAGAAAGGCAAAACTTGTTTTTTCATGGTTTGCTAAGAATCTGTTTAAAAAGGTGAGTAATTTTATTAACCAAGGTGGTGCTTGGAAAGCCTTGCTTGGGTACTGCTTCCTGGAATTGGTTCCACTGTAGTAGGAAAGGATCTATAGACTAGTGGTGGCAATATGAGCTTTGGGAAGCAATTTGCAAGGAATAATTGAAGGAATTAGATTTTTTTTTATATCTAGGAAATAGGAGACTAAATAAAAAGTGGGAGATGTAACAGTTTTATACTGTGTAGAAAGTCATAATGAATAGGTGAGCTGATGTATCTCTTCTGTTGATAGAACAAAAAGAAGTAGTTGTCCTGCAGAAAGATATAGCTAAGGTTAAACCTGTAAGAGTTATGAAAATTCTTCAGAAGGTTATGGAGTTTCCTTCCTAGACAAACGTCTGTCATGGATACCTAAGGTTTATTTCATCTTGTCAGAGTGTGTTAGGATCTATTCCTGCAAGTTTGGCACCTCTTTGTTCTGTATGCTGCTGAAAAAGTTGTCAATTGCATGGGGAGAAGAGTACCAGCACTGTAATTCCATCAGACCTTGTAGCTAGTTGGGGTGACTCTGAGAACTGGATGAACATCTGGCTGGTTTATTTCTATTAAGAAAGAGCAGGCTCAGAGTTTGTCTTTATTTTTGTGTGAAATACCATATGCAGTTTTAAAAGGATGTTCATTCAGTCTATTTTGACCTTATCATGTGTGATTACCAGATTCTCTTTTCTTCTTCTTCCTTTCCAAGTTTCTCTGAATTACTCTAATTAAGTGGAATGAAGATGGATTTAGGCTGAAGGATCCTGAACAGAAGGAATAGTCTTATCCATCAGATAAAACATTCCTTTTAAACTGTGAACAGTATAGTTAAGTTAAAGTGAGTCTTCATTTACTTATGTGCCCAGGAAAAGCAAATGCAGATTGTCTTTTCAGAAGCAGATACTTCCCTGTTGAGAGGGGTGATCATATCTTATACATTCAATTCTGATTCACAAAAGATTTTGACTGTCTTTAGCTGCCGTTTTCAAAATCAAAGTTCTAACTCAATGTGACAGATTAACAAATGCTCCCATGTTTTTACCTGAGATTTCCTCACAGAAGTCTGGGTGTACTTTCAACATGTGTTGCATGAGGATACGCACACTCATGCTACGTAACATACGTTCTGAGTCTGTTGGATTTTCTGCCCTGACCAGAGGTACAGGATCAGCAAAACCTGCACATCTGCAACTGTAGGAACTAATTACGTAAGCACCATGTGGTAACTAAAAACATAGGTTAACCTAATTTAACCTGGTTATTAGATTATAATCTAGTGATTGAGTTTATCTAATAAGTCATAGGCATTTTTTGGACAAACCCCATGTACTGATATCAGAGACAGAGGCAATGGGTGTACAGACAGATATCCTTAACTGGTAACTATTTAGTAGAATGTTTTATTACTGCTTATTATGTAGTCATAGTTTTGCCTTCTTAGGCCACTATAAATCCAGGCCTGTAAGTTATTTACGAAACACATGTATGGTAGAAACTAACCAAACAACACCCAGTGACGTTCTCTGCACAAAAACACCCCAAGCTTGTAAACTAATCTACATGGAAATGAGAATGTTTTCCCCTATAGCCAATATACATGAGCTGCACTGTTGAGTGGTTTTCTGCTGTGATATGGTAATATTATGTTCAGAAGCCTTTGCTTTTAAACAGACATAGATGGATATTTCTGCCTATTATAATCAGCAGTTTCCAGCATCCATTATACTAACTTGTGATCTCCAACTATTTGAAAATATGTGCCTATCTTTAGCAAAACTCTCTCAACTTTTCTGCAACTTTGAGATGATCCTTAGTCAGTTTCAAATACAAAATACCAAAAGAGACTTTGTTGTCATTAATTAACATAAATAGGTATACATCCCTCCAGGATGAGAAGAGTTTTCCTTGTTTATTTGTCAAGTTAAAAACAATGGATTGGGAGTATGAGCAATGAATAAGGGTTTTAAAAATAATGAGATAGATGTCCTAGATTGGTGAAGTATGAGAATTTTTTGCATTAAAAATCTCTTGTCATTTCTTCAAACACACGATAGAATGCACAGACAGTGCTTAAAATTCCTTTCCTTAGCAGTTGCAAATGTTCCTGAAAGAATTTAACCAAGTAATTTAACAGTGCATAGCTTTCAAATGATGATTTTTGTGTAAGACAGAATTAAATTAAGCTTTCCAGGTTTCATGCTGCAGTGTAGCCTCCATATTTCCAAACAGGAAGGCATGAAGATCCAACTGAACCACCGACTAAAATGTATTAAAGAGAGAAAATTTGACTCCCAGCATTGAATTTTGTATTGGTATGGGTAGGGGTGAGGGGCCTTCTTCCTGTTTATTATAAGTAATGAATAAATATTGGCAATATAAAATGATCATATAGCTGCTAACTCTGAGTATAGGTTATGCCAACATCCCTGAACTGTGTGTGACTGTTTTATGGTAGAAATGTGGTTCTAAAAGGGTAGGGAAAATAACAGTTAATAAATACGTCCTCTGCACTCAGCTGGATTGGACTCCAGTGCATGAGTCTAAGGCAATAATTATGGCCCCTTGATGATTTCTGCCATTAACTTGGGTCAAAAAAACAAGAACTGGGCAGATTCCCATGAATAAAGAATGGATGAGAAGGAGACCAGTTAATGTGGCAGCTATAATTTCATGCCTAGTAATAGGGTGGCAAGGTGAAAAATACAGAGGTGTGTTAGAAAATGGGACAAGAGAAAATAGAAATAAAATAAGAGATAATTGTCTTAAAAGTTAGAGACAACATTTATTTAAAGGGTCAGTTTAGGTGAAAAATATATTTTTTTTTCAAGTCTACATCTCCTCCATTATTTGACATACAGCTGAATTTTAAAAGCTTCCATTTCTTTTCTAAATGGCACCTTTCATACATTTCAATACGTCTTTATGTTTGCAGTGGAAATTAACACATAATTTGAAGCTTAGCTTTAGCACAGATGTCTGTTAATACTGCTTATCATCTGTCCAAATCTTTTTATACAAAGAAAATGGTTATTTTAATTGCTGCAGTTCATTAAGTTTGAATGAGACTGAATAAACTACATATTTAAAAATATTGCACAAAATAATGTGAACTTTAAAAATAATATGATTCTCTAATAAGACTAATATGGCACATACAGATGCCTTAGAGAATCCCTCTGTGCAGTAGTTGTACAAGACCAATATATACATATACTTATTTTTTTTATTTCTGATTTTCTACAAATATATTTAATTTTTGTTCTCTTCTAGAAAAACTGCTGCAACTGATGAGGTTGTTCATGCTTTCATTAAAAAATCTGCATTCATGTCAAAAACTTGTTTTAATTTAACCATTGCTAGACCCATTTTGTTATTACCTTCAGCATGTTTAGGCCATATTTTTCAAGTACAAGATTGTTTCAGAAAAATTCGTAGCTGAATTGTGAAAGAAAGAAAAGTGATATTCAGTCATGGAAGACTTATAGCTTGGTCTTTATCACCAAGCAGATACTAGAATACTTCTCACAGTCCTTCCCACAGGTTTCCTTCTTCTTGGTTTAACTCTTCATGCTTCAAACACTAATTGCAAATAAAAAACCTGGATGGATCTCCATCAGTGGCAAGACCTATGGCAATCAAGTTAAAAGTGGGAAATAACAATTGCAACATTACTTTCACTGGAGACACCCATCACCATCTAGAAAGCAACTGTCCATCCCATTTGGGAGATCTGACTTCCCACAGGAACATTAGTTGTAGGGAATGCCAAGGAAGTTACAGTTCTCCCTTGAAACTCCCACCACATCTTAAGCTCAAATGGAGCCCAGGTTTTTGATAGTGTTTCATGACTTTGGTGGAGGCTTTTGGTGTACTTGAGCCATAGGCAAATGAGGTTAGATGAAAATTGCCAGAGAGATCTGGGAAGAGGTCTAGTTAACTTCCAAATTTTTTGAATAATCTCACATTTTGCAACAACTTAAAGCCCTCACCCTCTCCTAAAATCCCACCCATCAGCAAACCAAACCCCAAACCAATGCATTTTACACAGCAATATTTATAGTAAAGCTTTTTAGAAGTTTTCTTTCTTGAATGTTGTTTTAGTGTGCAAAAACAAACCAGGTGTCAGATCATATTTAATTAGAGAAGCCTAAAAGTAGAAACATTCTGATTTTCATGGAAGGTGTGTAATTTAGAGCAATCTTTGAATAATACAAAAGGAAATTTTCTCTTTTAGCTTGACAGGTTTTGCTAAATGATTAGTTTTCTTCAAGCTGAATTCTGCTCTGAAAATTCAATCAACAGTCATGCTGCTTATCACTACTTAGAAAACATTTTTCATTTTTTCCCATCTTTCGCCATTCATGTGAAAAACTAATGGAAAAATTACATACTCATAACCTGAATATGAATGAAAATTTGTTGCATAAAAAGTAAAGAAATAAAACACAGCTTTCTGAAAATAAAGCAAGAGCAGTCACTGTAGAGGAATAGGATGAGGGGAGCAGTCAATACTGCAGGTTTAGAGAAGTTAGACACTAAATGCTTTATTGTTTTTGTTTCTGACTCATGCAAGTTTGGATGCAGCTGTTGGCATTGACAAGGGACTATCTGGGCAGGTGAGGCATCTCGCCTTATATGACATAAATTAAATCTTTCTTGATCACTAACATTATTTGGTAATTTCAAATTAGAAGCTTTGACATTTAAAGTAGTTAATTTCAATTCCAGAGATGATGTGTGGCGACAGAGAGGGTCTTTTGGTGTAATTGTTCATTCCTTTGCCTGAATCTAGAACAATTTTCAGACTATTTTTTTTTCTGAATGTCAAGGGAGAAGTGACAAATGTGCCTCTAAAATGTGTATTGAGTCTGAACAAACATGAAATTTCAGTCCAAATGTACTTTAGGTATTCATAGGCTTAAATGATTTATGTTGGCCTAGTTTGTATCTGGGATGGCTCTTAGGACAGGATGGGATCTTCTCAGATCCATAGCCTTACCTTACAGGGGGAAAAAGCCTTTTGAGGGTTAATGCAGTGTAGACCTATGGATGTAACAATGGTTTTATAACTAAGAGGTTTTTTCCCTTTCAGCTTTTGTACATTTGTAAAGTAGTCCCTTGTGACAGATTTCTTCAGCAGACAGAAAAAGAATCTTAAGGTTACTCCGAGTAGGCTTAAACAAATGAGGATAAAAGTTTATACCAGATCTTCATTTGCCCAAATCATTAGTGTTATCTCCACACGGTAAAAAAAATAAAAGTTGTCAAATCTCTTAACGGATTTTTTTCCTACAACTATCCCTCCTCCAGCAGGTTTATTGTCAGAGGTTTTAAATTCCTTCACATAAAAAAAAAAAAAAAAAATTAAAGGGAAAGTTCCTTGCTTTTGTCAGTGGAACTAACTTGAATAATTGTCACAAATAAAAGCATATTTTTACAGAGAGTCTAATGACAAAAGAAAATATGAATGTGGTAAGAGAGATTTTTTTGTTTTAATTTCAAGTCTTTTTTTCAGATTGCTTTAATGAAGAATACATTTCTTAAAGGCCTGAAGCACTGCTTAAAAACCCCTTGCTTGGTGAACATTTCCCATACCTTTCTGATTTGTCACTCTGCTGCATATTGCCTTGGAAACCCAAAAGGAGCGTTTACATTGCTATGGAAACAAATCAATATAATTATATTTACATTTTGTTTGTAGACCACATAGTGTAAAAGCCAAAACACATGCCTTCGTGGATAGACCATGATATATAGTTGGGGATTTTGTTGTTTTCTTTTTAATTAAGAGAAATATTAGGTGATGCTGAAACAAGTGTCTGTTTTGTTCTGCTGCAGGGGATGAAGAAACCATTCCCACTTTCTGTCATGTGTTATTTTAATTCACAGGTTTTACAGCCAGTCTTTCAAGGATTATGACACTAATCTAAGATTAACACTGACTTTGGTTTTGTAAGTGCTTTAACTGGTGTTTTACCAAACCTAAATTATATGCTCCTCTAAATGGCAAGAATGTGGTTATGTTTTCCTATAAACATTGGGGAATTACTGTCTTAATCTGACAGCTAGAAGAGCCTTTCAACCCACATTAAACCACAAACCCATACTGCCACCTTCTTTGCTACCATATTACCTTTCCAGAATTCTTGGCAAAATATTTTACACTCTTGTTTGACTTATGAGAGGCTCACAAAACCTCTTCTGAGCTTTTCAAAGACCATATTCAAAGTAGAAAGCTTTAATTTCTGGTTAATCTATGCAAAAAATGACTACATATTTTTTCTTTTATATTTTATTTGGATCATTTTCTCTGACTGGTGTCTTTATAAAGTACTGAATAAACTATCTCTACTCTCTTCTTCTCTGTGTCTTTACACACACCTTTGTATAACTGCAGAACCTTACAGTAGGACCTGGTTTTACAAATCAAATCAAAATTACAAATTACATCAAATGTGCTTTACAATGAAGTGACAATTTGCTTTTGCACAATAATTTGGGTTTGTTGATTAGTGACCAAGTAGAAATTTGAATGCTTGCAGAAAAATACACATGGACAATCTTATCATTCCTATTTGAGGAACCTTATTGATGTGGGAATATCAAATTAAAGTAGCAATATGTGGCTTTATCATGAATATGTAATTTAGCTTATATTTTAATTGGTTTAAATTTTTCACCTACTAAAAGGCTTCAAATGTATAAAAAGTTTGAGTAGTCATAGGATTTAGTGCTATGGCTCCATTTCTGCACTTGCATCTCTACAGATGGATCCTAGCTCCTCTGTGAAGCTCTACTGTCTTGAAAAAACAAAGCAAGCAGTCAGTGAGGCATGATATAAGTTTCAGGGTCTGTTCACAGGAATTAAATGATATATGCAATACACAAGAGTTTTTGCATTTCCTCAAGCTAAAACTCAATTTATATTAGCCTTCTTTAAACAAACTGGTTTAACAGATAATATACAAGGCCAAGTCAGAGGTTACTGCCAGCCTAACCTAAGGCAGGATATTTTCTAATCAAACATTTTGCCCATATCAATCTGTTTACATGGACACTGTTAGGTTTTTGTGGCACTCCTTTTTTCTGACTGCAGAAAAATGCTCATTTGAAAGCGTTTTGACCCCTTTATCATAACTTGTTGAAATGAAGCCAAGAGTGAAAGATAAGAAGAGTATTGATGGGTATGGACATGAGTATTAAATTACAAGGATTATTCTACTTTTTCCTGTAATAGCTAGAAGCTAATATAAGTTGCATCTGGTGGGAATCTGTACATTCTGAAAACATTTCAGAAAAGAAGCACATGTTGGCAGATCTGAGATGTAGGGTCATTTCAGGAGTAAATAGAGTAGCAAGTGGTGAAGCAGATGGTACTTCCTACCCTATTAGTCCTGCTAGAGTCATGAAAGAGATGACCACATGTACCAGACATACCTGTAAAGCATACCTGACCCAGAAGATTCTCCTTTGGAATCACAGGAGGAATTATCCTCAAATTTGGGGAGACAAGGAGCAAAAATGACTGAAAACCCTACAGCAAGGTGGCAGAAATGGAAGTCCATTACAGGAGTCCATAGCAAGTTGCTAAACTTCTCATTCCTCCACTTTGAGCTCCTACTCCCATTTTACATCATCTAATTGCTCTTTTTAATTAATGTTTTCAGAGGTACCAGACTTGATCACCCATGGAAAGACACAGTTTTTTGTCTCTGGAATTTTCTGGAGCAGCGTTAATGTGGATGTAAATGCAGCTGAGTAAAGAAAGATGAAAACATTCCTAGTCTTCCATTTTTTAAGCATGTGCTCCTTTAGAAAAGTGAGTATCTCTATTGAAGTTGCTGAAGTGCTTACCTGGGCATTTTTCCCAGGAAGTAGGACTTTTGGTATTTATTCTGAATGCATACTCTTGGAAATGAGTGTAAATTTATACAACTCAAATCTAATTTTAAATCATAACTTAAAGTGATATTAGTTAAATATTTATAATTCAATCCCACCATTTGGTTTTCCTGTGTGTTGTTTATTTTCACAGCATTTCCTTAGTCTTTCAGGTTTATCTTTTCCCTTGTGCTCTTGCTGCTGGCTGTTAGAGGGAATGGAAAGCAATTATTGAAATGATTCTTAACAGAGATGTATGACATCAAATGTCATTTGTTGGTGACAAAAAGACAGGGACATTATATTTCCAGTGATTGTCACAACTAAAGCACAGAACTCCTGGAAATATAAGGCACATCCTCCCAGATACTGAAATTTCTCTAATCAGATGAACTTAATTCAGTGATGGTGAGATGCTTAATGGTATTGACTCTTATCAGACGGACAGTGGGACAGATGGAAAGAAGCCAACTATACTTTTAGGATTTGCCTTTTTATTTTTTCCTGATCTCTTGATTGCACGTAATTTAACATTCAATCTTGCTTAGTTTAATTTGTGTTCATTTACTGTGCAGAGTGGTCTATTATGTTCCCATTTGGCATGTGATACTTCTCTTCCTCTGGGTGGTCTTTATTTATTGGATAGTTTGTTCTGTGATCTTCAGCTCATTTAGTTTTCATGGGAAGTGTGATTTGATAGTTAGGCCTACAAAGTCTTTGTTGATATGTTTATATCCCTTGGGTTTTTTGGGGGTTTTTTGGACTCTCATTTCTCCCTATCTACGGAGTCGAGGATGGTGAAATGTCTTTGAATACTTCCTTTTTCCTAGCAGACAGGATTTCCTGACAGTGTTAACTTCCCTCCTTTAAACACCTAGGTAGGGTGAAGTTCAATTGCTCAGTCAGCTTGTAAAAGGTGTTGATATGAACGAGAGAAAGATGTGATCCTGCCTACTGAGTTTATCTAAAACTTGCAGGTCTTGCCATGTGGGGTTTTGGTTTGGTCTGAGCTTGAGCGCAGTCACATCTGGAAAGCACATTGATGGCTAACTCCTGTGTGTTACACGTCAGTAAAAATGACCAGAATGTTAAAACTGCTGAAGGTCCTACTGCCTAGAGGAGGTTAGAGTAGTAATAAATCTTGCCAGTTGGTTTCCTGCAGGCAAGGAACAAATATTTCCACCTAAAAGTGAAGAGCGCAAGTCTTTATTATCACTATGTTTAAGAGAAAACAAAATGTCAAACAACTGAGCAAATCCATGCCGCCTTCTCATTTGATTGGTGTCAAAGGAGGAATTTGAAACATGGCTTTGACATGCATCCAAAGCAATGACTCCCTTCATTGGTTATGTGGAAGGATGGAAATGCAGCAATAAATGTATTCCCTATAACGGAAATAAAATTTTTCACCTACTTCCACTTTCTGGCTTTCTGTGCAGTGGAAAGGAAAAAACCCAAGAAATCAGAACATGAAAATTTTGGTGAAAGCCTGACTACCCTGTACTTAGCTATCAAAATATCTGAGAAGCAATTTTAACAGTTGATAGAGAAAACTGTAAAAACTTGAGCAAATATTTAGAAAGTAAAACTGCTCTTGCATCCAAAATAACAGATGCTTCTTTCTTTCAGAGGACAGTCTTTACAGGGGTTATTTGAAAGCACTGATACAGTGACACGATATGCAACCCAAAATGAGCTGGAATAACACACACACAAAAATAGAAGGAATAATACAAGAAGAGGACTATATAAGAAATAGACATACTAGAAAATTAAAGCCTAAAAGAGTAAAAAATCAATGCTCTTTCATTGTATAATGCTAAGCTTTGCATTAATTATAGTAGAAGTAAGATTTAAGAAAGATCTGTGATTTTCAAGATGACACTACATTTTCAAATTTTAAAAAATAATCCTTTGCAATTATTTTGTTGTGCCTTGTTTTTACATTGGCACTAAATTTTTTTGCGTTTGAACTTTTGCTTCAGGTCAGAAGTGTGTCCTAATTGATGTGGCATGGCAGAGTAGGGTTCATTTTCAGCACAGCTTGCAGGAGAATTGAATGACTTTGATCACTATTAATAGGAGTCCTACCCCCTATCTCTGCTCAGTGTGTGCTGAAGATTTGCTGCAATGTCAGGACATATTTGCAACACTAATAAAAGCCTTTGAGAAACATGTAACGTTTTATGCAGTCTTGGAGGGCAAAGGTGGCGGTGGGTGGAAGAGGAAAGAAGCAATTTTCTGTTTGTAAAGGTCACATCTGATGTGGTTTTGAACTCTGTGGTGTTGTAGATAATCAGGTGAGACAACTGTCATGTCCACTGGTGATTCAGCCTGACCCTTGTCTGCTTAGGTTACAGGAACTGTGGGTCTGGCATAACCTCTATTTATTGGAGACCATGTCAGTGTCTGTCAGTATCTGAAGGGGGGTGCAAAGAGGATGGAGCCAGGCTCTGCTGGGTGGTGTCACCAATAGGACAAGAGGCACTGGACAGAAACTGATGCGCAGGAAGTTCCACCTGAACATGAAGAAGAATTTTACTGTGCAGTGACTCTGTGGTAGAACAGATTGCCCAGAGAGGTTGTGGAGTCTCCCTCATGGAAGATATTCAAGAACTGCCTGAACACAATGTTGTGCCTTGTGCTCAGGGATGACCCTACTTGAGCAAGGGGGTTGGACCCTCTGTGGTCCTTTGCAGCCTGATCCATTCTATGATTCTGTGATTTTTTCACTGAAGATCTAGGTAACTGATATTTTATCTTTATATTCACCTCTTTTGACTGTTAGTATACAAAAACTAGAGAGTCCAGTAGAGTAACTCATCTTCTTTCTATTTTCACAGGGTTCACTGGCTCCCCCTCCATTTCCCCTCCCTTCTCTTGCATGTTTGTCTGTATAGATATTACAGCTTGAATGGCATGTTCTCTGTAGTGATGCATTTTGGGTTTTACCAATTCTGTATGCATCTGTTCTTTGTTTTACAATGGTTTGTCCCATGTACCCCATGTTAAACCCTTTTTGGTTTCTCTCGAGTGATTGTCCAATGTCAATCACAATTATGGGTCCTGTCCATCGCTTTACAGCCCTGCCCTGATGCCTGGAAGGTTCTAGCGGGGATGGCGAGTCATTGGCAAGGTCCCTATTCTCTCCCTCCCTGGATTTATTGATTGGTTCTATTGACTGTCTTTTGTGTTCTGGGTCACTCTCTTGCCCTTCTGGATTGGTTCCAAGCTGTTCCATTCCCATTTCCCCACCTCTATACTTAAGGTGCGGTACAGAGAGAAAAACTCACTTTTGTGGGCTCTCTCTGAGTGTGTACAAGCTCCACATGAACTTAATAAACCTCAGCTGAATTTTGCACAAGAGTCCTTCCTTCTTCCTCGCCACTGCTCACGCTTCTGCCCAAGGCAAGAACCCAAAGGATCGTGGACGTATCCCAGACCTTCACTGCAGGCTCGGTGCCAGAGCTAGCCAGAAACGGAATGCGAGTTCCCTGAGAGCAGCACTGCACCATTGCAGTTCTCCTCTTTTCTGATTTGTACTCTGGCATGGAGAAGTAAAACAAAGAAATGAACTCATCAGCAAATGAATTGCATGATCACTCATGATATCCCTGGTCATCATTTCTAATCCTGTTACCGACAAGGCCCAAGGGATCTGGATGAGTAACAGTGGGGAAGAATCAACATAGAAATTGGATGTTGACCATGGTGAGAGAGCTTTGGGCCTTGAAGGTGTCTGAGGAAGGACTCAAGCTATTATGTTTTTGTAACAAAAGTAGCTGAACTGGCATATTTGGTGGAAAATAAAAGTGGACTGTGACACAGTAACATTCCTACAGCACATCTGCCAGAGAAACTAACAGAAGGTGACAAGATATTGTTATTTTTAAACCAAATGTACCTTTAAATTTGAAAATTTGACCCCAAGTCTGTGTCTTGTCATATGCCACTAAGAAATTTTCTGTACCTGAAACATTAATTGTGATTTGTGTGGGTTTTTTTTACTTTTTTTTTTTTCTCTGAATCACTGAAGCATTATTTTATTCTTGTTTCTGTCAGAAATGATTACATTTGTCATATATTTGGTTTTGGAACACTGCCATAATTTTTATTTCATCATGCAAACTCATGTCATAGCTGGACATCTATTATCCCTGATGGCCTGAGGGTTGTATCACACACTATTAGTTTAAAGAATGTGAGTTAAGCCCACCTAAAATGGGAAAGGTTAAACTCTGTAATTAATCCACTACATTGACAGTTACACCACACACAAACATCCACTTGATACAGTGAAATTCTTTATATTTTTCTCTCCCTCTAAAATTGCTATGATAGAGCCCTATTTCATGTAAAAATTTAGGGTCCAAATGTTAAGTTTTCATTTGTTTACTCCAAGTTTCTTCCCCCCTTTTGTCTTATTTTGGGGATACCTATAATCTGTGAATATTTATTATTTTTCAGTACTTTACGCAGGAACATTTGGCCTTCAAAGCTTCATACCATTGTAGCCCTGGAAGTGCCAATACCTCAAGCTCCAGTGTAAACACAAAGATATTCCTACATCAGCTTTTCTTATGCTGCCTCAGAGAAGCTATTCTAGTCCCAGATTATTCCCCAGCCAGCACAGCTGACAGTTGTTTCAATGAGATATTTTTACTGAAGAGATATAGATGTTTATGGATTACTGAAGTGATAGATGTTTACAGATTCAGGAGCTCCAAATAATAGGAGCTTTTGTAAAAGTTGAATTACTTTATACCAGCAGGTGTGTTGCCATACACTAGAAAAAGCTTTTCAACATTTTTTTCAAATTAGTTTCTTTCTGCTCAGCTGTTGACTGAAAAGAGAAGCCAGTGAAGATCAAGAAAGGTTAAATAACCCAAAGCCAAAACACAGCCCTGCTCTCCAGATGTTGCCATCTGGTCTCCAAGATTCTTTTTACTTATTCATTTCTCTTAAAATCCCTCCTCAAATCTCATCTCTTTCAACCTGCCTGGGGAGTAGCAAGTGGGACAGAGTAGGCAGCGGGCTTTTGTTTTGCTTGGAAAACATTCACACCATCGTTTCTTTGAAGAAATGGCTGTGTTATGACTGACAGCTTTCAGATTTTTTTCCCTGCATTTGTCTGATAGCAGCCTCCAGCGGCTGCTGTAGCTGGGAGCAGAGGCTTGCTGCAGCCAGAGTCAGCCTGCAGGGACTCAGCAAGACCTTGGAGCACCTGCCTCAGCTACAGGAGGTAACACCACGGGATAGTTCTCCTCTGAATACTGCCCAAGCCCAAGGATCTTTGCATGGGGGGTGCACCTTGACATTATGCCCATGGCTGCTCACATTGCTGTGTTGTGCAGACCTTCTGCCTTCAGCCATGTGCTGAGTGGAATGCCTTCTCTTCCTCTTCTGGTTGCTGTCTGGTCCTGACATGAAGCATTGCTCAAGTACTCCTCAAGTCTCACAGATCTACCTAATCTACAAGCTGAAAGAGGATCTGACACTGCTGCATGCCACAGAGTACCAGAACTCTTTATACTCATTGACAACTCCTCTTCAAGCTTATATGTCAACTGGTTTTTTTTGTTGTGGTTTTCCTCCTCACATTTCTTTCCATTATTGTGTGCTTACACATGGTAAATGAAAACTGCTGTATGGAGAATGTTCTATTTTGCTATCAGTTAAACTCACACAGCCTGGCTGGCGTTTGAAATAAGCCAGACGTGGTGGCAGTGATTAGCTTTCTGTTGGAAAATTTTCCTTTCCCTCAGGGAAGTGTGTAGGGAAATATGTTGGTATGCAGCCATAAGTTCACCATGTAGCTCATCACTGCAAGTCAGTGCTTGCTGCCTCTGACTGCTCAAAGCCTTTTACCAAGATGGTTCAGTATGATCCTACCTGGATCTGTCCCTGAAACCACTTTGCCTTTAGGACACAAATACCAGATCAGAGTCAGCCCTGTCTTTAAGGGGTCTAATATCTCCAGATCCTAAACATGAAGGACCTGAAATTCCAGTTTGCAGATGAATATTCTTTAAGTGGGAGCAGTTGTGAAATGGGCACAAGCTGCAAATTCTGATGAGAAGTGTGAAAGCCAAGTTTTTCTCAGACACCTTAGTGAGTCTCTAAGGAGTTGTGCTGTAGTTTGTCAGCAGTCATAAAAAAGCCCAACCACGAGAGATTTTTGTTAGCAATGTAGACAATCTTCCCTCTTATTTAGTTTTCATGAAGGAAGGTGACGTTTGTCTTGACTTTGTTTCCCATTCCATTGCAGCAGAGAACAATGATACTGCAGCCCAATTACTGTTCAATTTGACTAGTACTAGGAGAGAAGCATTAACATTGCAGAATAAAAATCTGCCAATTTCTCAACTTTCTGTGCCTGCATGTTCCATTAGGGATCCAAATAGTTAAAGATCCATAAAGTAAAACTGGATCTTGTAGTGCTTTGGGGCAAAACAAGACTAGCAGAGCTGTTTGAAAGTGATGGGATATCTCTCTGCCAGTGGAATGGGAGCAGAAGGATGGCTTTAGGGCCCATGTGAAACCCATTGCACTAAGTAGAGATTTTTGTTTCCAGCAAGGGCATTTATTCATGTCTGAAAGCCTGTCTAAAGGGATCTGTAGTTCTGAGATTATCTCTGTAAATTCCTGCAATAATAAAAATGGCTCCTATCCAGAAATGTAGGCCCCTGTAATATAAATCACAAACCACTATGGAATAGCAGTTAATCTACCAACAAACCTGACTTGTTTCAAAAGAGGCAACACAAGCCCCCTCTGTCTTCACAGAGCCCCAAACACATTCAAACTTGGCCCTTTGCATCATTATTCAACAAGGGAGAATAAAATTGTGTCTCACATAGTAGTAAACCTTTCTATGCTTTGACATAGGAAAAGATTCACCCTAGATTTTGTCCTTTACTACACTATAATGGTTCTCTGTGGCAACAGCACCTAGGTGTTACCATGACATGAATTATTGCATGAGGGGAGGCTCAAATATCTTAGTTAACCTGAGCAGATGAATTAATTCAAATTTCAGCCTTTCAGAAAGTCAAAGTAGTATTTCAGTTTGATTCTCCAAAAGTATAACCTGGCTCCAGACATACACCTTGCCCATTGGATTTAAAAAGTGAGGAGTCCTCCAGACCAGTTGTGCGGGACATTTAATCAGACAACATGACTCCAGAAAAAAACAGGAACTCCCACAAGTTTTTCCATCATGATTTGATACAAGCTGCCAAAAATGATTTATTTCAGAAGGTGTGAAGTTTGCTTTTGGCCTGAGAGATATTGGTTTTCATAATGTCACCGTGGAAACTGTTGACAGAACTGGCATTAAGTGATCCACTTATTCCACAAGAATCATCAAAAAGCAGTGCAACACACAGTCCGTGCTATTCATGGTTGGCATTCAACAAGACTAATTTCTAGGTGTTATGAATACTAGTTAGCCCTTGTGTTGTAACTTTTAACAGTCAGAGAGTAGTAATCAATTATACAAATCTCATTAAAAATAAAATGAAATGAAATGAAAGAAATCTATGCAGACAAAATCACTTGTAATTGTGAACAAACTGAAAAAATATCTCTAATAGAGATAAGAAAGACTGATAAAGGCATTATGACATTTTACACTAAAACATAATTTGTTACATTAAGATTGAAGTGTTGTTGCATGTTTTTAAATACTATATGCAGCTATCAGCTGAATTTATAAAAAGTGACTTTCAATTTTGCTAGGTTAAAGATGGCTGATCTCAGGAGCAGAAGCTGTAACTGCAACCTCTTCACTTATTTGCATAACAACTTTCACAAATAAATGATGAAAACTCATTTTGATGAAACAGTCATCTCGGTGCATCCCTGGAGTGGTAAATATGAAAACCATTAGTTCAGTGCTTTAGCTGAGCCACCATTGATGTTGCATCAAAGTTGTTTCTAAGTGGGTGATAGCAGGACTCTCTCAGCAGCAGGAGTAGCTTAAATGTAATTGCTGCCAAATATTTTAAGACAACATGATTAGTTACCTGGGCACTCAAATGCATGGTGAAAGACACCCATACTGTGTAGGAGGTATGATTCATCAATGCTCTTGCAAGTCCTAAACAATATCCCCTGCAAAGAAGGATTTAAACACACCTTGGACCCTGTTTCCTCTCACAATTCTAGACTTCAAGCAAGTCCTTCACGCTCCTCTGTTTTGGCACATGACTTTTGATAATTGGCAAATGTTATCTTGTTTTAGTTTTGCTAAATTAGAAGATCACTGAAAATCATGCCTAACTTATCTGTATATTTTTATCTACTAATAATACCCAAATCCAAATTAATGAAGTAGTTTCCTTTATTATTTTTTTCTGATCAAAATATGTAATTTTTACCACAAGTAACTTACAAATCTTATTTTTAGGGAAAAAAAACCCAAACCAAAACAACCCCAAAATTGTTTTGATGATGTAAAGTATTTTTTAGTAATACACTTCATCTGATCAAGAATCTACTTATTCAATTTGACAGTGTTTTTTTCCAAGGGAGATCAGCGGTGCTCCGTACACACTGGAAATTAATTGGAAGTTCACCTAGATTAAATGTTTCCATGCAGTGCACCACAATAATACAAGCAACAGGGAAGAGTAATAGTTCTCAAGTTTTCTGTTTGTTGGAGCTCGAGTTGGAGCTCAAGCTGTGGTAAGATGCAGGCATGACAGTCAAATATCAGTGGTTGCAAGGCTACTTAAACTGCCACTCTGAGAGGAGCCACGTCCTGTTTTGTTGTCTGGAAGGTATTAAAGAAATAAAAGCAGATATGAAGACGTTCTTCAACATATGGCAACATTTTTTCTGCAAGCCACATTCCAGGGTCGACACTCTCAATGTGAAAAGCATTTATATGCTTCTTCTTACCACCAGCTCATCTGTCTTTTAACCCTCTGGGGAATTAAATGAAAAATTCCTGTTACAGGAAGGTTAAGGGTGAGCTTTTGTAGTATAAAAGGCAGGAAATTCAGAGTTAAGAGTCTATTGTAACTTTGTAATAAGTTCCTTCGGTATGACCCAAAGAAGGTCAGCGAGGTACCCAAGCACAAGGTAACCTTTAATCTTAAACTTGGGTGCCTTGCTTAATCACACTGCTGAAACAGGACCCATGTGATCCTCTCGATCTGTTATCATCTCTGGAAAAACACCAGGATAATACTTAGACTGAAATATTTCACAGGGACTTGCTGAACAAAAATTGTGAGAGTGTGTTGCTATTAACCATAGGTTACAAAAGTCTGTTGGGTGTTGCTGGCTCTTATCTGGCGATATTGATAATTGCTGCCACCTTCTAGACATCTGCTAAGACAGAGTCACAAGAATGTAACTGACAGAGAAATCCTAGTGACTGGAAAGTGAGTGGAAAAATTGAAATTTTCTTGAATGGGGAGATTTAACTTTGAAAGACTTGTGGTTGGAAGTAGTCATATTTTATTGCAAGAATATAACAAATATCTGCAATCAACACCTCTTAACATTGGCACAATCACAGTAAAGACTTGAAAGGTAGAAAAAACTTGCAAGAAATCTAGAAGTTTTTCATCATCACTACAGTTATAATGACAAAAGTAGTTTCCAAATGGGAAAATGACCAATAGGGCCCTGGAAAAATGCATTTATAATCTTCACTGATACAGTATACCACTGAAGAATTATAACTTCACAGAAAAAACCCATTTTGTTTCAGTGGCAGTTCTACATACTTATTGTAGATGTTTAAAAGCTTTTCAGAGGGAAAACTTCCTCTACCTCTTTTATCAAGTGGGAAAAGCTAGAGAAAATTACAGTTATTGTTTCTTCCTCAGCACAGTCAATCAATATCCTGGGCACCATGGGCTGTATCCTTTAACAGATGACATTGATGAGATATGTCAGGTATGTCTTGGGTGAAATCCAGGTTATTAACCAGGAACGTGCACAAGGGCCTATTTCATTCATCATGGAAGAAAAATGCCAACAATAAAGCAATATCTTTGTCCAAATACCTAACTTTTCTCTAGCAAAGTATTGGATCTTTTAAATCTCAGATTCTTGTTTCTCCAGGACCTGTTCAGCATCAGCACCTTGGTGTATTCCTGCGTGGTAATTACTTTTGTCTCTTACAGAAATGGAGGCTCGTGCTGCCTCAAACAGCAAATCCCTTTGCTCCCCAAGGAAGGTATTTTCACACATTTCTCTCCAGAAACTAGTGAGAAACCCATGCTAAAGACAAGAGTTGCCATTTTCTGTAGTGATCCTTCTCTATCAATGGAGAATATTTGAATCTTCCATTGCTGTGGACTTTGGTTTTCGAACACAAGGTACATTAAGAAAAAACTGTCATTACAACAACGAAAAACTACTAGAAGACTGTCATATTCTTTCACTATAATAACACATAGAAAAGTTTCTCTTTACATTGCAAAACTTATTTCACTCCATCCTTGCTAGTGTGGATTTGTGAAAGTTAAAAAGGTTTCCCCGCCAA
>VXBB01005683.1:89131-109662 GCA_013399915.1 Illadopsis cleaveri | reverse complement strand
GTATTTTTTTTTACCTATTTAAAAAAAAAAAAAAAAGGACAGAGTCCTACATTCCTAATTTTTATATGACTGTCTGGATGCAACCTAGGAACATGGAATGGATTAGCCTGGTCTAGGTTGCTGGAGGGCATGAATGATTCTTAAAAGGAGAGTATTGGTTGGACTACATTGTCTCTAGTTCAGTAGCAATGTTGGCTGTAATCTGTAAATGCCTGTTGTGACTGCCATAAATTTGGAAACCTGTGAACCCACTCTGAAAAAAAAAAAAATTGTGGTGGGGAAAATACTTATTTTGGGATGTGGAATGCTGGCTGAACAATATTCCTAAACAGACCAACTGGAAAAAGAAAAGGCTTTCTCTGCTAGAGGGAAAAAGGAGTCAATGAAATATAGAATAGATCATCAGGTGTAGCTTGATAATTTTAGACTGTCATGGTAAGGCTGTACCAACAACAATTATTTCTGATTAACCAATCTCTTGGTTCCACATAACTTAAGCTCCTTGGGTTTCCAAAAAATTGTCTCTAGTTCCTGGTACATAAAAGGAAATAGATGTTTTCTTAAAGAAGTATTTCATGCACAGCAGGATACTTCTTTATACTTTTTTTTAAAATATAATTTAAACTCTGTTTGAACCTCCTGGAAGTGGAAAGCTGGAAGGACTGTTCTCATGGCTGTCTAATGCTGAAGTCAGAAATTCAGACTACTCTTGTCTTACTCAGGTGAGTACACACATTCCATACATCTTCATATATTTTCCAGCGGCACATGCAGTTCTTAGCTTTTGTCACAGCTAGATTGTCTAGTATCCTTTATCTGCTACTGCAGAAAGAGCTCACTTGGTGCCTGTCTTTTTTCATAGTTTTCTTTGGAATAGGACTGGTCATCATTGATGAGGAAAGTTTAGAGCACCAGCCAATGAGAAGAAACAATTATGATGTGAATGGGGAAACAGGACATTCTCTTATTCCCCACAAGAGTGTGGTTGCAGGGAGGTGCATCTGCTGACCTTCATCTGTGTAATGTGAGTGGGAAGGAGCAAAATTATTCTATTTATATTCAGAAGTCCAGTGGTCTTCCAATGGAGGTCATCTCAGATCAACACGTAACATAAGGCAAGGAACTTTCTTTACCTTGAAGTTCAAAACACGTAGCAGATAGAGGATAGGTTTGGCTGAGTCTTCCAGTCTCCTGACATCCCAGGAGGGTTCAGCTCCTGCTTGGCTGTGGCTAAAACACAACACCATGCTAACCCTTTCCAGCCATTCTCAGGCGTGTGTTTTGGCACTAGGAGAGAAGGATGTTGGTTCTTTAGGAGGTGCTGCTGCTGCCCCTGGGAAAACAAACAATGTCCCACTGTGGACTGCAGATGTTTGCCTCTCCTGCCTCCCGCAAGGCATCCTACCTTGAACATGTTGGGACAGATCACAGCTTTCTGCAATACTTTGTCAGAGGCCTCAGCCTCCTCCATGGGAACATGCTGCTGACATGCAAGATGATGTGTTATAAATAAGTTTGCCTTTGTCCCACTAATCTAAAAATACTTAGAAAATATTACAGAGGGTTGCACAGTTTGCCAACATATTTGGCTGAAACAGAAAGTATCTGCTAGTGAGAAGTAAGCCCTGGGAACAACTTTTCCATTGGGTTCAATTAATGGAATCCCATAGAATATTTTATAAGAATACTGTTATAGAAATACAGTATTTGAATTCTAAAAAAGCCTTTGAAATTGGGGTCAGTTTGTGGCATTCTGCTTCTGCCCATGGTGAGCTAAGCATATTATTTTACTGCCTGGGAAGAGCCTGGGAGGAAAATTCTTAACTACAAGGTACAATTTCCCTTTACTCTGAACTTCACTCTCAAGGAAGGTCACTGTGGGAGGTCACTGTATTGTCTCCCATATATTACTCTGCACCTCTTCCATTGTGGAGTCTGGTTTCAATGACTGAGCGAAGTCCTTGATAAAAATAGGAAGGCATGGGAGATACCAGGAGGGAGAAATACCTGGATCCATCCAGAATGCATCAGTCCTTTCTACACTTATGTATTTTGCACATCACCATCTTCCCATGTTTTGTTTTAGATTTCCTAGATGCACATAGAAAAGTTTACTTTGCAACACACATGGTGTATTAAGTGACTGTAAGTTTATTCAAAATGCTTCAGAGTTATTATGTGGGTCTCAACATGTGTTGTTGCAATTTGTCAGAACTATTGCCAGATGTCCAGAAAGCTCTGTTTGTTGTCCAAGTGTGAGGGAAGGGGAGAATGGAGGAATGGGATTTGTTGATTCCCTGATTCCCAGTGTACTTGATGTCATGGGAGATTGCAAAATACAAAGAGAAGGGAATGTCATGTTGTTTTGCACTGTAAAGTTTCTACAGTACCCAAACCACTTTGCATCACCCTCTTATAGGCCTTACCAGGTCTGAAAAGACATTACCTGGAAATCCTAGTACAGCAATGCTCTTAACAGGCACAGAGCTGATAGCAGCAATATTTTAAAACAAGCAAAACTTGGGCCCTTAGCCCGGTGGCCTTGCCACTGCCACAAGCACAGAGCTTTGATAAAATAATGGATGCCATATGTTGTTTCTTAGAAATGTCATGCAGTTTGAGTAGGAGAATAATTTTCTAGTCCAAGAAAGCTCATGGGGAGCACAAAAGTCAACAAAAAGCTCCTTAAGAAAATAGTAACAGTTACCACTAAGCCCTTGACTTATTTTGCATTTTATTGAAAATTACTGGCAAAAGACATTACCTGGTGACCAAACTCTGTAACTTCCTCAGTCGATTCTGACTGCGAAAATCTCTGCCTGTTTCTGCTTTTTATTTGCCATTTCTGCAAAGTTCATGGGTTAACATATTATCTGGGTCATCACAACTTAGACTAGCTTGCAAATGATTGGAATAGAGCTTCAGCATTGATTTAAGATGCCAAATATTATTTTTATTATTCAGTTCAAAAATACGAACTGGATGTAGAAACCATCTATTTTTTTTCATGAAGTGCTGTTTTTCTCATTAACTGCTTTTCAGGTGAAAATATCTTGTGAAAAGAAAACCATGAGTGGTATGGTGCCAGTAGATCATGGGATTATGGCCATTTTGTACTGACATTTTTTGTTATTCTTAACACCCATGTGATCAGTGCTATCTTAACAGTGCAGAAAAGAACAGCCTTGGGTGTTAGACTAAAACCAGGCAAAGGAAGAAATAAATCACTGTTCTTTTCCTAGAATCTAGAAAGCATTTCTAAGCTCTTTGGAATGAATAAGGCCTTGAAATGTCCTTTATTTTACTTCACAAAACTCTTCATGTCTTTTAGGTTTTTTTGCACATCCATGGGAGTTCTTTGTTGTAGGTAAAAGTGCTTGAAAACACTTCAGACACAAAATGAAGTGCTTAGTTTTGTATGGTTCAGAAACGTCTTGCTCAGATAGCAACGTCCCTCCTAATTTAGGAGATGTAGTGACAAATGCCTAGAAGCTCTTTTCAGTCAAATGGATAGCAATTTTGATCAGGATTTCTCAGAAATCCAGGATTAAGATATAGGTAAATAAGACCATTTTTCAGCATGCAGAAGGTAGTGGAGATAAACAAAGTGATTGTAGCAGGTATTGTAGGATTTTCTTTCATGGCTCTTTTCTCTTTAATGTTGAAATTACTGTTTAGGAATCTGTGTGTGTATTTCTGTGCTAGTATTTATGATACAAATGGGAATTTTTTTTTTTTTCATTTCGCATTTCTGCAGCTGAATACAAAAACCTCTGCAAATTACTTACAAACAAGATGAAAGATTTAACAGTTTTTCAGTAGAGCATAACAGGGAACACTTGCCTGTTTCTCTGCTTCTTTTGTCACATAACTCATACAAAAATATCATATGCAAGAGAGCACAGAGAAAGATGTAGAGGAAAAAAGCTCATTTTTTAGGGGGAGGGATGGCAGCAAATGTCATATTAAAGCCGTAGTTAGCTTGATTTTCACACATTCGTTTGCCCATTATGTGTATATATAGGAACATATGGGACAGTTACTGCTTAGGGCAGATGGGTCATGTTCCTCTGGGACACTATGCATGCAGAGTGCTCTCTTTCAGATCATCTAAGGCTGCAGCAGACATCATGGATGTCTTTGAAACGGTTTGCTTCCTCTAGTGCATTTGCCCACGTGATTCTGTTGTGTATGAGATTTTATCTTCAAGCTGTCTGCACCTGGGTCATTCTTATTTGGTGGTCTTGGTAATAAATGGCATATGCATTTTTAACATGGGTCTAGCGTAGTGAGTGCATACATTTTTTTCACACCAGTTGGGAGTTCTGTCTCTACACATCTCTTCCTGAACTGTGTTTTGAAGACTGTAGTTCTAAATTACTCTTTTCATAGTAAAGACAAAGCAGGTATCTTTTCAGTTAGAAAATTAGTGTATTTTATTCCCTTATGTGTCAGGGAAAACTTTAAATAGCTGGTAAGAATTGAGTTATAATAGTTCAAAGGGGTAATTTTTAAAAAGTTTATGTGTCTTAGCAAGGTAGAAAAGGTGGAAATCATGCCTGTTAGTCTATTTCTTCCATGATAGTTTAGAGGAAAATGTCTTAAAGCCTAAATAACCATCAGGTGAAATTTGCTTGACTGTCCTACTTATGTGCTGCCTGGGTGAGTTCCTTGATAACATTTGTTACAAAGGGTGGGAGAGTCTAAGGTTAAAGCTCTCAGACAATATATGGGTCCAATAATTTTTTTTTTTAAATATGTTGAAAAGCCATAAACTCTCATGTAAGTTAAGGAGAACTTCTGCATGGTCTAGCTCCTGGAGAATAAAATTGACTTTATATACTCTTTCGTGGTGTGGGGCATTACTCTTGAAAAAACTGTTCTGAAATAGGGTGCAAACCACAGGGGAACATGTTGTGTTTCACTGCTGAATGGTCACTGGTTAATGGTTTGCTGCTGCTTCTGTCGCATTAATTTGCTTATTTAAGTCTTGTGACAAGTTTCTGGCAGAATTTCTGTGAACTGGACTTTGGAAAGCATTCCAGCCTCAGCCTTTATGTGAACACAGCTCTGATTTCACCAAATTCCAAACGTGTATGCATTTTATAGACAATAGGTGACAAAAGAAAATAGTCATGATTGCATGAAAATTCAAGCTGGAAGGGACCTCTGGAAGTTTATCAATTTATATGATGATGGTAAAATTTAGAGTAAGAGGAAAATGACAAAAAACTAAGGGTTAAGTCTTGGCAGGTAAATGGATTAATAGTTCCTTCACTGAAAAAGAAGTTTGTTTCTTTGTTGATTTATTATTTGATCTGAAAATGATTTAGGCTGCTGATGTCTAGTAGAACTTGGCCACCAAGTAGCTTTGTCCAGGTTCAGAGAGGATTATAGGATAATAGAAGTAGGAAAGAATCCCAGGAGGTTTTGCACAGTCAGATCTGGAAAACATCCAAGGACAGAGATTGGACAACCTCTCTGGGCAGCCTGTTCCAGTGCTACTGGCCTCATAAACAAAATGACTTTTCTGATATCTAGTCTGATTGTCTCATTTCAGGTCATGTTTGCTGTTCCTCACCCTATTGCCATGCACAGCTGAAGAGCCTGGCTCCTTCTAAGCTGCCATCCTGTAGGGACTTGAGGCTGCTGTTGAACTTGTACAGAGCCATCTTTCTCCAGGATGAGCCAGCCTGGATCTCGCAGTCTCTCCTGGGAGGAAAACTGCTCTAGCCCAAATCACCTTTGGGATCCCTCACTTAGCTTCTGTCAATTCATGAATGCCTGCTCTGTATTGAAGGGCATAAAGCTTCACACTGCATGCTAGATGTGGTTGAAAGTACTGAGGGGAGGGGATTCATTCTGGTACTAAATCATTTGTATGTTCATGTTCTTCATCTTAGGGTTGTATTTTTTAATTTTTATTTTTTGATTTAAGAAAATGGTTTTGCATCTACTATGAATTCCAGTGTTTCAACAATAAGCCATGTGCTCAATGTATTAACATTCTCATTAGGTATGTACTAATGGCACTTCTGAATAGTTGAAATCACATTGTGTGATTTTTCTGGTTGAAACTCATTAAAAGATTCTAATAACTAGTGTTTCATGACCTTATCTCTTTTTAAAGAATGAGAAGGATATATTGCTGCTTTTTGTACTTGCTCCATTCAGTGATTAGCTAGCCAAAAATGTCTACTGTCTGCATACAACAGTTATTAAATAAGAATTAAAAAATATTCTGTAGGATTTATTTCTGAAGCTGATTTTGCCTCATTTAATTTTAGACACACACAACTTCCATTTAAACAGACTCAAAAGCCAAATATATGATTAACTTAATGGATAACAAATTATATATTAATTGAAATCTTATTTCTGCCAGTAGAAGCAAACTGTAATATAAGATATTTCCTTTTCTATCAAGAATATTATTTTATAACACTTATTACCATCAGAAGACCTTATCCTTTTGTTTAACTTCTTTTTTATTACACATTACTTCCACTAGGAAACTGAGCAGTCAGGCATGGACTAACTTAGGTAAAATAAGAACTGATCTGTATTCCAGTTGAAAGCCATATGCTATTGAACCACGGTTGCTTTAGATCTTGGAAATTTCTATTTTCTTAAATGTTGAAAAACCCCCAAACAAAGAATCAATTAAAATTAAAATAATTTAGTGTTCATTAAAGCTGCTAGATTGACAGTTCTGCCAAATTAAATCTTGCTTTTTTCAAAGGAGAGGTGGTTGTAACATGCACAATGATGATACAAACTTATTCACAACGTCTGCTAATATGCTTCAAACCTCACCTCAAGGAGGAAGAAATAATTCTGTATACATGTCATCCTGTCCCTATCATACACTGAGAAAAGCAGCTAATTTTGCTGGCAGTTTTCATAACCCACTAAGAGATTCATTAAATAGAAGTGAGGCAGTAATTGATTTTTTTTGTTTCAGTGGCAAAAAAGGAGACAAATGTTTGGTTGTAATAGAGATAAAACCATTTTAGTACTTTTCTTTTAACCTCAGAAAATTTTTTTTAAAAATATTCTCTTTTGAAACTGGTAATAAGTGACAGAGAAATGAAGATCCACATTCATAATGTCTATAACTTCTGCACTACTTTTATGATTAGCCAATTCACTTATGGAGAGACATAAGTTCAGATTTTCCTCTGCAAATGTGAGTGAGGCCCTGTGTCCAGGAAAGTTTTCCATTTCCTTCTGTGGCTCATATAGTAAGTAGGCTGAAATTCAATTTCCCATGATGTTTCAGTGATTTTTACCCTTTAGAGTCTCTGATGAATGGCAATAGTCCACAGGAGACACAGGACAACACACCTCAGTGTTCTCTGCACTGTGGCACTGGCACTGACAGTATCTAGGAGGAGAAAATAACTTGAGAAAAGTCCTCTTCATCCAGAGTTAAACCCCAAGTTTAGGCTCTGAGACTCAGGCTGATCAAGCTACTGATTTGTTTAGCTCTTGGCTAAATAAATCTCTATACTGGCAGTATGTGTGAATGCAGACCTTCATTTGCTCAGCTCTTATTACAAGTGAATAGAAATACAATATTTCTGAATTATTGAGTCTCTTTATCTCAGAAAGACTGGAGTTTCACCATCTTAATTTTGGCTGCTACTGCTAGGTTAAACTGTATATTTTTGGTATCTGTGAGAAGCATTTTTACACACACACACACCCCCACACAAACACACACTAATTTTGGGAGAAACTACCATGCTGTTGCGTCTGTACCATTAATGCAATACAGTCTAAATTTGTGGAGAAGAGGAGAATATGAGAAATATTTTCAGTGATATGCCTTATATACTTCTGTTGTTTGAGATTTGAAGGCAGAGAGTGCAACCACACAATTCCCAGGCTCCAATTCTGTTTGTCAGAAGGAGTATACAGAGTCTCTCAGTATAAAGAGAGTTCATGTATATAAGCACTGCAAGAAAAGGATAAATTCATCTGAATGGAAACTGCCACTCACCTCTGGGATTACATCCTACTTTGAACATTTAGACTCAAATGCCAGAATTTAAAAATTAACAGTATGAGTGAGTCAGGTCAGCATTTACTTCAGGAACATAAGCTATTTTGAACCTGAACCATGGGCATCCATGCAGCAGAAATCAATGACTCTCTAGAGTCATTATTTATAGCTGCTCTTTTCAGAAGCATATAGTTGCTCTTTTGAGAAAAATCTGGTATATTTGGGGAAACCTATGTCCAATATGTTCATCAATGCAGAAATGGTCTATTTCATTGGAAATTTATGTCAACAAAGTATTTTTTTTCTACATTACGTGTAATATCCATAATGTCTAATGATAGAACATCTCTGAATAGCACATTTGAATGTCTACTTACAAATATTACTCGCATCTTCATGTTTATGTATTATGTTTGTGCATATAAAATTTGGCACTTACAAGCTAATCAAGGGTCTTGACACAAAGACTTTAGTAGTCTTTGGGGAAAATTTTTGATAAATATCTATTACATGATTCCTACAATGGATATGATCTTGATCCATGTATTTAATTTTCACAACCATCATTAAGATAACCTTTGTAAGAAATTGACCTTTAAAACGGCATGCCAAAAGTTCAGGTAATAATTTTATTTATTTTTCTCCAATAGTTGTAAAAACTCGGTTTTCAGAAAAATTCTAGATATTTTATGTAGATAAGACATTTAGTAGTGATCTGAACACAAACAGCAAGTTATATTTTACATCCTAACTTCTGTGCTCTTTCAATTGTTTCTAACTCTTCATTTTTTAACCTGAAAACATTTCTTAAAATTCGAATTTCTGGAATGATGTGAATAGGTAAGATCATAGCTTTTATGATGATTGTAACTTCTTACAATGTTGCAGCTATACTTTCAGATCATGCCTGGCTTTTCAAGTCTTTGCCAAAATCACATCAAGGGAGTTTGTCTGGGAGCAGATACACACAGAGCTGTGTGTAAGCTTTACTTATGGTCTGACCCAGCTCAGGAGGAGAATCTGTGTACAGTGTCCATAGGCAGCCCCAGGTTATTAGTTGGCACCATGTCCTCTGTCTTGAGAGTTTCTGAGCTCCATTCCTGGTACAAAACCTTAAATAACCACTGTCATCAGATGGAAACAACACACACAGAATCTTGTCCAGTTCCCCCCATGCTGTGGGAATCAGAGATCTCTTGGTTGCCCAGTACTCTTACGCAGAAGTCCTGTAAGTAGATGTCTTCTTAGAGTTCAGTTGCTCAATTTGAATAGCCTTCAAAATTTGCCTTAGAATTTTTTAAAAATGAAGGAAATATGGTGATGTTTTTGCTGTTCATTATTTAGATATAAAACTATGTTTATACTCTCTAAATGAGAGAAGCTGAGAAGACAGTGTGTGGGGTTACTGAAACCGTATTGTTCCCTTCCCACTTTCCCTCCCTTTTATACATAAGTATTGGAACTGATGCCAATTTTATAATTTCAAAAGTTTCAAAATTAGAACTATTTCGTATTTCTCAGACTGTTAAATAGTATTGAAGAAGAACACACTAGAGAGCCAAAAAGTCTTCTCGTTGAAGATGGGAGGCAGAACATAGTATGAGACTTAGAAACAAACTGTAGAAATAATTTCTTTCCAGGTGAGAGTGAACAGATTTCCAGTACTTTTTACATGGGGGCTTTGACAGTGTGTCACCTCAACTATTCAGTGTGCCTCATGCTGTCATTTGGGAGGTGACACGAGTTACATTATTAGCAGAGCCTCAAAGTGGCTAAGGCATTGTGGTAATGGATATAGATCCCAGCTGCAGACAGGATCAAATGGAAGATAAATGGCCTTCTGTTATGCTTAGCCCGTTTTCCAGGAAGCACACTCCACTCAAGTTTGACGTGCACTTTGATGAGAGGGAGGTTTTGTTTCTTCTTCACAATATGCTGGTACATACCATATGTCCGTCTCAGACTCCCAGGGAGAAGAAAAGATGCAATACAGTGCTTCCAGGCAGACTGGACCTGGTGTCCCAAGGGAGATTTGCAGTATACTAGCTTTTCTCCTTCTGAAGGGCTAATAACAAAGTAATGTCTCCTATAAAAATGCTTTTGTGGGCACATACAAATAGACAAATGCAATGTTAATGTTTAATAACTCATAGAAAAAACCTATTACTTCTTAGGAGCAGAGATGACTTGTTAATTTTATATGTTAAGTTGAACAAATGATCAAAAATAGTCCCCTCTTTATCCTTAGTGAGAAGCTGATAAATAAAATGAATAAAAGATTCTTTTGGAACAAGAATTCTGCTTTGCCTTGTTACATTCTCTTCCTGTAACAACCCTGTACCATATTTAAATTTAGCTTTCTGAGTAATAGGCAATCTTTCCAACGGAGAGTACAAGACAGCAAATCAGGCTTTGATTTTGCCCCTTCAACGTCTGTATAATTTCAAGATTAATAAAATCATCTATCCCAAGACTTTCACCTGTAAGAAAAGATGCCCAGTTTGAAAGGAAAACAAAACAAAAAGGCAAAATTTCTATCTATCTGCTTCAAAGCATAAATAGAATCCCCACAGGCTGATAAAAAGAAGGTGCCTCTTGCCTGCCATATAAATGGAAAGTTCAGTTCATAAAGCGGTTATGCATAATTTCCATGGATGTTCCATAAAGTCTGCTTGGGAGTAACATAGAGGAAAAATTAATTACCTGCTTTTAATATTCATTAAGCATTTTTTCCCTCTGAGCACGTGTTGCAACTTCAACAGTACATTTCCAAAACTGTATAAACCCCAGAACAGCAGCTGGGTGAGGATTATGTATCATTGCAGAAGGACAGTAAAGGAATATTGTTTCCAGCCCAGCTCCTGCCTTTGGGCTTGTGTGTGGCAGAGAGGATAAGGCAGCTGCAACCCGTTCACTGTCTGCATACACTCTGGTGTATGGGGAAGGACAGCATTCCCTTGCTGCTGCTTTTAAGGAAAGAAATGTGATCACTTGTTCCTACAGGTCAAAGGAGCTTCTTCCTACCTTTCCAGAAGGAATCGTTTCAAGACAGTGGTGCTAAAGAAGTTTTGCAAAAAGTGTGTTTTAATCCAGTGACCCCAAAAATATTGCTTTTTTTGATTTCCCTTTACAGAACATGTGGCTTTTTTAGAGTAATGAAACAGCCCACCTAGACGTGAGGCATGTGCTGACCTAAGGGAGTTTGCAAACATGGCATTTACAGGAGAGTTTATTTTTAATCCCTACTCTCTGAACAAACAGGAAATACACATCTTGTAATCTAATTTCATCATGTAAGCAGAAATACTGCAAATTGTTATTATACCTCTTTTTTTTAGTAGTTTTATTAATTCAATTGGTGTCATTTCCAGTTCCTGAAATTAAGAACAAAACACACTTTGAGAAATCAGAAAGTGGGAAGAGTGTTCTAAAGACTTTTAACAAAATACAAAAGGAACATTGCTGCAAAGCTAGCAATACTTCCAAAAGATTAGATGAATCCAAGAACAACTTCAAATTCAATTTCTGGGCCTGCTAAAAGCTTACTAGATAAACTTAGGCATGCCACTTAATCATTTTGTGCCTTAGTTCCCAATCTGCAATATGAAGATAACACTGTTTCCTTCCCTTCAGACTTTATCTTTTTGAAAGTTCATTGAAGCTTTGGGCATCTCTGTGGCTGGCTATTAATTGGTGATAGATTTATATGCAGTGATGCTGAGAAGAACAGGAAGAAAAGGTGGGTTAGATTTAGAACTGCAAAGACACCTAAATTTTTGCTTTGCAAACACATAAAAATATTTTTATTCCTGAATCAGGACATAAAGTTTAAAACTGAAATATTTTATAGATAAATTGCAATATGTTGAATCACTTCAGCACCTACCTCCCAGTAGGCACTCTTACTTAGTAGAGAAATAATTTTGTATCATAGGATTTGCCCTCCATTGATAGAATCTGTTCCATAGGGCAGAGTGGAGGGAACCTGAATTAGAGTTGTCGCAGTGCAATGTGAGTGTCAGAGGGTACCACATGGACAAAGGGAAGGCAGAAGAACTGATAAAAGACAAGATCTGGCAGCTTCTTCAGTGAACACTCTTCTGCCCTAAGCACTGAATGAATAAGGCAGGATGCTGTAAAAGTTTGCAACTGTGTAAACAAAGACTTAAACATAGTGCTTGTAGTCAAGGTGCCCAAATTAAGACAACCAGTCATTCCCTGACCTGATGAAAAGTTTTTACTATATTAGCATTTTCCAAATAATCTTTACTTTTATGCCAGTTCTTCCTGCCTTTAGAGAGAAGAAAATATTACCATGATTTGTTTTTAATCCTTTCCTAGCAAAAGTTAATTTATTTCTACAAGGTTCATTAAGGGGTTCCTCCTTCAATGACTGTATTCATTAAATTCTTCTTTAACCTCTTAGCAAATTTTAAAATGTAATTACTTTTATACTATTACCTAAAGATATGTAAAAATAATTAATTCATAATCCATCATCTGCTGAGAATAGTGAGACTTTTCCTTGATCCTATTGGGCTCATATAGCTGTAACTTCTGCAAGGGTTACTATTATTTATTATGTTTATAATTTCATTTTTGTGTAATTGCGGTGCTCTTAGGACAAAATGAACTGAATGAAATATGAAATCACACTACAACATCCTGACTCAAAGAGACCAGGTTTATAAAGTAAGAAAAATAATGAGATTTGTGAAAAAATAATGTGAACTTGCAATATTATACAGAATATCTATCTACATGATATTACTTGGCTTGTAGAGGTCATCCTTAATGTTATGACAGAAGTTGGCCTTTGGATTTTTGTATGATTTGAATGGAGGTTAAATCTGCCTTGGAAAATAAATTTATTAATAATCACACTTGTGAATGTTCTGTATTTCTTCTACAGTAGTTTGCAGAGTTCTAGAGATTTCAGAGACACCTCTATTTTATTATCAATATATTTTCTATGAAAATTTCAAATTAAAACAAATATGGGAGATTTTGCCATCTTTAGTTTCAGTCATGCACTGCTCAATTCTTCAGATAGCCCTGAACCAGTTGGTTTTCCTTTGCTGAAAAACTGGTTGCTTTTACTTTTGTCCGAGTCAAACCTTTTTAAACAGAAGGTGAGGGCCTAGTGATTTGTTCAGTTTCTTAGAAGCTCCCAGCAGCAACACATCTAATCAATTCCACTCTCCAGCAAATGTGCACAACCACTTTCCTTCTGGGGCATAGGTAGGACATCCTTTTTCCCTTTATTTCTTCTTGCTAATTTTGTCTGGTAATAGAAGTGACCTTCACTTCCAACTGAAAACAGGTGCAAAGGAATGTGAAGTAGGCATGACTGGTAGGTGCTTATTAAAAGCGTACCAACCTTTCAGAGGCCTTCTACAACTTGACCTAGATGTCCTTCAGACAAGTGCTGAAAGCTCAGTGCCTTCAATTCAAAACAATACGCAGTATCCTTTTGAGCTTAAAGGAAATTTGGGTTGTTTGGAAGTTCTAGTTGAATATAAAAGACCAGAATGTTCAGAAATAGGTACAGTTCTAACAGGTTTGTGAAAATACGACGAACCATATTTACTAAGTCAGTCTCCTAGGAAGATGGGGGCAGAATAGAAGTCTTTTATGTTGAGGACATTTTTTTGTTTGTTTCTAGTCATGCTAGAGAAAAAGAATTGCAAGCAGTCCCATGATTACTTATTTCTGAACATGACAAGAGCCAGAAAAAATAGTAATAATGAGAAAGAACCTTTTAGAACACTTTCAAAATATGCTGTGCAGATGACTTGATGTTAAAACAGCACTGTTCTAACAACTGCTCAGGAACAGTGTCTCAGTTGTACTTTCAGGTCTTAATTCCCTGCCAGCTTCCTCCTTGACCCCAGAGAGCTGGAATTTAAAGTTGTTCTATATTGGATGGCATGCTTTTCCTCTTTTGAAGGAATGCAGATTCCTTGTCACAATCTATCACTTTACTGTAGAAGAGATTTGAGTCCTAGCATGTGAGTCACACTTTCCCATTCTACTAAACAGAAAATGCCAACAACTATTTTCTTGTTCAACTTTTTCACAACAGTCAGGAAAAAAAATACAAAACAAGCTAATGGTGTACTTCAACTTGCCTCTGAACTGCAGGTATAGTTTATTTAGTCCTTCTTAGAGTCCCAGGTGTGTGATATTATCTGGGTCCTGGGAGGAAACCCTTTCTTCCCAGTCTCACAGTATTTTGGAAAACATCTGTGGTAAACTGCTGCAGTTTCAGTTGTGAAACTCTATGAGGGCAGATGATAAGAATCATAGAACCTTTTTCCAGGTTGCAACAGACCTTGAAAGACGAACTGATCTAATGTTTTGGGGGAAAGGGAGCCTGGGTGACATTATTAGGCACTCTGTCCAATTACATCTCAAAAACTTCCAGAGATGGAGTGTGTATCACATCCCTAGAAAAGTTGCTGTGGTAAGATCTTGTAAATTGTAAAAAATATCTTTCTTATATGAAGATGAAAGTTCTCCCAGTGAAATCTGTCCCTTCTCCATATGGGTCCTTGTGAAGGGATCCTCTGTTCTGTTTGTAGCTGCCCTCTAAGTAATGGAATACTGTGAGCAGGGCTCTGAACCTTCTCTTAGGGAGAAAAGACATAACTCTGTCAGTCTTTCTCACAAGGCAGGTTCACCAACATTTTGGCCATCAGATCTCAGTTAAAAAATAGATAAGGCAAGCCTGAGTTTTTGCCCTCCTTGTTGCATAATAATAAAATACTTTGAGCCCAAATTAGAAATATATGGAAAAAAATACACAAAATATGCAGAGAAGAGCTTGAATTCAGTATAATTGCATTAAATATAAAATATATACATAAAAAGATCCATGGGTTTGGCCCTAATACTTTATTTAACTACAAATAGTTAATATTTTGACCATTAGCAGGTTACAGTAGCAAAGGCAATGCATACAGCAAACATTTCACCATGTCCATAGTGACTGGGGAATAAAATCTAATTTGCCTAACTAATGCTCATTTTATGAAGTTGGGTGGGTACATCAAGAGAGCTGCTGCCATTTCACCCCTGTAGGCCATCCAGATATCCTGCTTTGACAAAGAGATATTACTAACCAAGCAAAGTGAGGAAGGGACTGGCTAGGAGAAGGAGCCATCTGAAATTTCTGTGGGTAGCTTCACGAAAATCCTACAACTGAATTTCTCCTGGTGTGTTTAATGGTGGTGTTTTGGAAGTGCTTTCTAATGAAAACAAAAGCATCACTTCAGCCAGTGTAATCCCATCAGTCCAAGATATTTCTGAGGCTGGAGCTGTCAGAAATATATTTCAAGTGTGTTTCAGCTTGAGAAGCAGCTGGAACACATGAGCAAATGCATCTGTACGTGGAGGCACCCTCTGATTTCAATTTAAGATGATGTACTGCTCCTTTGAAAGACTTATTCAGAGGGATCCTGAGCTTTTGGTTTGGAAACTGTAGCCCTGAAAGTGGATGAGCAATCCATAGCAGACTTTAGTGAACACTGAGTCCAAGACAAAATATCGGGAGATAAGTACATATGGCAGCTCCCAAGAACATGTCAGACGGGCAGATGCTGTGTGAAGGGAAGATATATTCTTCAGCTTGGCAGCTGGGGATTGTGGTTGTTCATCAGATGAAGAAGCATGAGGAAGAAGTAAAAGAAACATTATGTGATCTTACCTCTTATGCAACAGTTTTGCAAAAGCTCCAGAGGAAACACTCCCATGCAAACACATTTAATAGTATCCAAAGCTAGGCAACTAAATATGAATGTAAGAGACTAAATTTAAAGCCTAATTTTCCAAATTCACCCACAGCTCAGCTGGATGTCTGTATTTATTTACCCCCCCTCCCCCCAACCCATCTGTTTCTGACTAGTCAGCACCTCTCTGCGCAGAAAGGCCTAGGGATATGTGTGTTCTGTGGAGTTGTCTGTTGGCAAAATATTAATTCAGGAAACACCACAATTATTTGACATAGTAATAAGCATGGGAAATGAAGACAGGCTGAAAATGAGATCAATCTAGTCATGAACTGGACGGTAGCCATCGGAGTTAATCACCGTGTGGGGAGCTGGGAAGGAGGAAGCAATGCCTGTGATTGTAGCTGGTAAGGAATGAGGAGGAATGCTTTAAAGCTACGATGAATTAATTTGCAGAATTCACAGATACAAACCTTTATCTGTGTAGAAATTATAAGGTAATCAGTCCCAACACTCCATGGCCAAAGCTGAACAGTAGATGAGGTCTGAGGACACACTTCTACCCTCATGTGGTTCTGAGCTTTGTGAGCATTGTGGAACATTTTGAGCCTTACTCTCAACAAACCAACCTGACAACACCAGATTACCTGATCCTTGTGATGTCCTTATGTCTTTCATTCCAGATGGAAGTCTGTATTCTCTCTGGCTTATATTTCTGTTTAATTTTGAGTATTATTTTTTTTCCTTCCCTCCACCTACATTCCAGACACAAAGCTGGGTTCATTCCCACAGAGAAGAAAAAGCCTAAAGGGTTCTCTAGCTCTCTTTTCTGGCTTTTGCTAGCTTTTCTCAGGCACAAACCAGAAATATCTTATGCAAAACTTCTACTGAGGCAATTTTTGGGGTCTGTGGACCTCTTACATAAACCTCAGCAGTGGCAGTGTGTGCACAGCCAGTGCAGGCACTCTTTTCTGATACTGGCTCCTCAGGCCTCCTCCCTTTCCATCAGCCAGTCTTTGTGATTTCATGCTTACCAGCAAAATTTTAGCAGTTATTCATCTAGTGGAAGGTGTCCTGTCAATGGCAGAAGTGTTAGAACTTGGTAGTTTTTAAGGTCCCTTTCCAGCTAAGCTGCTCTGTGATCATTTTATGATCTTCACTTTCTGATCTCAGTTAAAAAGGAATCATATATACTTATTTTCCTAGTTATTAGGTATGTTGTGAAGCTAAAATGTTCCATGTTTGCTTGAAATATGGTGCACTGCTGCTGGATGGGGTGCTAACCTTTCAAATGCCGTCTGTGCAAGCTGATCTTGTTAAAAATACTCTTTCTGTCCTTGAATTTATTTTGAAGAATAGCTGGAGGCTTTCAAACATCAATACTTCAGGAATAACATGCATGCTGGTTCACAGATAACCAGGCAGCTTTAAAGCAGTTACAGGCTCAGCCTGACATGAAAGTTTTTCAGTTCATCAGGTGGAAGGCAGTGATGTCTCAGCTAATAAGCATGTTTCTCTGATTCACATAATTAGAATGAACAGGGACTGCAGAGGCCATTGGCTTCACCGAGATATTCCCTCCATCAGGGAGTAGTTTTCAATTTTTATAAGTTTTGTGAAAAATCAAGAATCTTTGCATGGTTTGCAGGGATATTTGCTAGTGCAAATGGTTCTTATTCAATTAAAAGTAGTGGCATGAGATATTAGCAACCAGTCTCCAGTATTGAATCATCCTTGATACAGAAAAATGCCTTTCTTGCAGTCATTCTATAGCTCAAGAAGTTTTTGACTGAAAGGTGATAAGACCTGATATATGTAAAAACTGAGTAGCGTTAGTAACCCCCAGGTTCTGTGTCATAAGTACATCACTCACTACTGAGAAAGGATCTCACAACAAATTTTATTTTCTGTGAAAAAACAAGTGTCAAGTGTAACTGAATCAAGAAAAAAGCATCCTGCACTGGTGTTTTAGGAACTGCATTTGCTAATTAACAATAGGTCTGTTGTTACAGAACTTTGTGGCCTGTCTTTAACTAAACCAATGCTCAAAAAGGATTTGAGCTTGTATTTTAGAAACTACTGATAATCTTATGCTTCCTATTCCTCTAATACTGGAAGACAGACCTTCTAAACATACAACTTAAAAATACAACTTAATATATCCTTGTGATGCTGCTGATGAATGACAATGTACAGATCTAACATGACAGATCAAGAAGACACCAGTTGTGTTTCTCCAATCCTTCTTTCCCTTTTTTAGTCATATTGCTTCCAGTTATGATTCTGCTTAGGTCAGGATTTCTGCTGCTTTGGCCATGCCTTTCTACAGTGTGAATGTGGATCATATTGTGCTTGATTCTGTCTGAAAAAGCAGTATGTATTTAGGATTTTATTCTTTAATGTAATACATGAGGATCATGTTGCCCTTCCTCTGCAAAAATCAATAGGTTTGGTGCAAGGAGAGCATTTATTTTTATCCTGCCTTCTTAGGAAAAAACCAAAAAAACCCTCCAAAAATGATAAAGATGGCTCTAGACAAGTAATTACTAGACAAGTGATTCTCAGAGAGATATCTGTGTCCAAAACCCACAAAGAACATTTACTGTAAAACAACAAAAATCTCTTCAAACTTCAGGGAATGAACAGATTCCCTTTACTAAATCTATTTCAGTAGAAGAAAAGATTATTTGATGGAACATGATGGTGAAGACCAAAGCAAAGTATTCCTTAAAAGTGTTTATTGTTTCCTATCAAACCCTCTGATCCTTTGTATCCAAATTACTCAAGTTCCAGTTTTAGATGTTTCAAGACAGACTCTGATCTGTCACATTGCTGCAAATAGGATGTAAGTAGAATGTCCTTCCCCTGTAACATCTGTGTTATTAAATTCTGACTTATTCACAAAGATTGCATTCAGCAAACTGGCAAATGCAAGTGTGATTTCATCCACTATGAATTTCTCTTTGCTGACAGCTTTGTCCCTCACACACTTGAGCAGAGAGGCATCGTGTAAACAGGGACACTGTTCAGTAACAAGCATGACTTCTCTTTTGGACACCTCCCCAAGCAGCCTGACATATCCTCTCAGCAAACTGAGACAGCAAACAGAAGCCTCCTTCAGATATTGTCTGTGATGTGATTAAATGTCTGACAGTTTCTTTTGATCTTGGCACTGGTGGACTTAATCACAGCTATCCCACCTTGTGTGGCCAAAGAACTACCACTGGTGTCTCTCTAATAGAGCAGTTAGATATTTGGTTCAAATTTATTGGCTTATAATGAAGAGATTTTCTTTAGTTCTTAAGGATTTAGAGGATTTTCTTTTTGCTTTATTCCCTGATATTACATTTCTCTTAGCCAGAGTGATATTTTATGCTACTTAAACGACACACTTCAATTTAACAGCCTAAGTACCATTATTATGTCTTTGCATACCAGCAACTGATACAAAGTGCTTCTTAGAATTTGCTCTCATTTTTGTATTAGCTGGATTTTTTCTGCATGACCTTGATAGAAAGGGGCTAACTCCCTGCCAGCAGTAAACATGTTATTGCAGCTACCATGAAATACTATGGTAGCAGAGAAAAGTTAGGCAAATTCATTCTTTAAAAAGATGGAATGTTTGTTGTGGTTGTGGAGAAGTAGTATAATTAGCTTTGTGCTACTATTGTGTGGTATAAATATGCATCCATTTAACCAGAAATACTCTTAAATTTTAATCATAAACAAACAAGACCACTATTTCAGCTGTCACTGGGTATTACAGGCTGACTTGCTGTGCCGTACCTCAGGACTACCTACACAAAAAGGATTTAAGTGCTAAGGCTGCTGGCAGTGTTTGTGGTACCTAAATTAGGTACTGTTGTCTGTGCTGGATGGATACTGCTACACAGTGTGGGTTGCCAGCATGATCTCTGGCACTGCTTTACGGAAACTCAGCCAGGCAGGCCTCCTCCCACAGCAATCACTGCCTAGGGGCTTTAGATGGGAGGAGCTGACATGGACTGGGGGATGGAAGAAAGCTGGACTACAGCTCTGCAGTAGTGTGAAGACTGAGGGACTTACAAGCTACTGTGGAAGGGAAAGGTTTGGTATCTAGGCAAGGTTCATATCAAAGGCACATGTCAAGGGTCTGCACCTTAAATACAGCATGAGTCCTTTTGTCAATGTAGCCAAAAATTTCCCTGTCAAGTTACGTCATCAAAAGCTGTCAAGAGGAAAATAAGTCATAACCTGTTCCATATTGATCCAGGACATGATGTTCTGTCTATACCCTAAGGCTACCTCTACAGATATTCAACTTTACTCTCCATTATTCAATTGATCCCTATAAAATTATGCTGGCAAAAAACCTGGTATAGAAACCTGATACAGCCCAGAGCAGGACCCAGCCCTCTGTTGCTGGAAAAGTAAAAAAGGAGGTATACTTAGCAAAGAAATAATGAGAAGATTATCTGTGCTGGTTTTCACTGGCTCAGCATAGTTCTGTCATCTCATTGAATGTATGGGGGAAAAGTGGTGTGACTTGGGAGAGCAGGATCTGATTGATGTGTCACTGTTGCAGAGCCATGTTTAGAGGTGTAACAGCAAGCTCCAGATGTTACGAATATTGGCACCTATAAATAGGGGAATATATTTAGAATGTTTGTGCTAGTAGGTGTTTTTAGTAGGAGTATTGTTTCTTCTTATTTTAGTAGTGACTGTCACAGTCCTGGTGAATTCTTAGTCAGAACATTTCCTTTCAGAGTGTCACTTCAGGCTAAAATAAAATCCTTTACCCAAACAGAGCTTGC
>VXBB01005683.1:29711-89069 GCA_013399915.1 Illadopsis cleaveri | reverse complement strand
TTTTTAGCAACAGAATAGGTACAATGGGCTATTCAACTCAATTCTATTGACTCTGTAGATTCAATTCTTAATGTTCCTTTTTTATGATCTCCTCCTTTTCATTTTAGTATTGTTCTGCTTTTCCTTTTTTATACTGTGCATATCCTATTTTGTTCCACTGAAATAATTTTGTAAGAAATCCTTCATCAGGATAATGCTATCTATTCAGTCATCACAGGCAGTCTTGTTCTGCGAGTGTTGGCTAGCTTACATCCACACTCCTACACTTCCAGTGATTACTTCCAGTGCCAGCTGGGGTACCTATTGGTGAATTCAGAGCTGATTAACTGAACAAGACAGTTGTTGCTCCAATTAACCTACTCCATGTTTCAAGAGATTTCCTTTTTTTTTCATTAAGGGAACAAGAAGTGGAGGTAGAGACTTTATTTAGCCAAATTGCTCCATTCTTCTCCCCACAGGGGAAAAAAAAAGTCAATTTGGTGAACAAAGAGCAATCATTACTGGACATCTGTGGCTAATAACTGGGACACAACAGAAATTTGAGGGCTGGATTTTTAACAGGGCATTGCATGTTTTATTTGCATATACAAAGCTCCTTCCCAGAAGACTGTGAAAACAAAACTTCCTTTAGCTGGTTCAGCTAAAATTTGCTGATTTTCTACGCGCTGAACAAATGTGTTAAATAAATCATATAACCATGAAGGCGCTCTGCTTAAATACCACCTTTAAAAATTACTGTGCTTTGCTTCACAGAAGTGTTTGACTTGTGTAATTTACAAGGTAGGACTGGGACTGACCTCTGTGAAAATGCAGAGAAAGTAATGTTTCCGTGAGTTTCCCCCTTGCACCCTCTCTATAGGAAGAAGTAAACTGTTGCAGTCCTTGTCCTCTAGTGCAAGGCTGACAAACAAGATTTGGAGAAACTTGGTCAGCAGTGCAAGAGGTTAACACACCCAGAGGTTCACTTCATCCTTTTATTGGTTATTTCTACTCACGCTCAGTCAGCAGAAGGGAACATGCATCCACGCCAGAACTGTCCTGGGAAGGAGAGCACATGCACACTCAGCACCTCTGTGTATGTTCAGGGAAGTACCCAGGTGGCCTGGATAGATCAGCTGCATGAAACTCAGTTCAGCCTCACAAGTTGTTCCTGAGGTTGTTATGAATGTTGGTGCCTGAGGCTGCAGGGTGATAACCAACTGCATGGCTGGAAGCAAAAATAAAACACAAGTCTCTGCATTTTATGGTGGAGTTGCATCCCGGAACCACTGATCCCTTTCTTTACTTGAAAGTGTTGTTAATGCTTTGGTTAAGTGGTAATAAAGGTTTGCAGGGTTTCATGATGATGGTAGTGATAAAAATAACTACTGATGTCACAGTAAGCTCTCTGCCTTTGCTGAGATTTATATTGCCTCCCCTTTAGGGGAAAAGACATTGATCAGAAGCAATATGAAATAAAAGCTTTGTTTGCTAAAGAGGTGTGTTGGTACCTATTCATACAGTTGGCCTGGAACAGATTACTATTGAATCAAAAGAAATGCTTGATTTCCATATCAGTTTTTGTTCTGATTACAAATAAAATTTAAAAATAATAATGACTTATATAGCTTATTTTGGTGTCAGCTTATGTCTGCTCTCTTCTGGCTTGAGTAATGAACCAAAGTGCCATGGGTATCCTGCTCCAGAGAACCTTCACCCAAGGGCTTGCTGCTGGGACAAAGACCTTGTGCCTCCTGGTTCCACTTAATTTCTCTTCCACCAAAACTCCCCTGCCTGTGGTTTATTGACTTTTACCAAAAATGAGATGCCTCCTTATAACATTTCAGTCTCTTAGCTGAAACTGTTCCATTGAAACACTTCCAAACACCCCTTATTGACAAATGCACCATTTATTTATTTGTACACTGCTGTTTCACCTCTGACTATAGTCAAGAATTTAAACCATATCAGCTGAAAGTACTTGTATTTTTATGTCTGAAACTCCAACTCCACCAAAGCCCCTCCACCTAATAGTTAGAGGCAAATAGCTTATGCCTTGCTCTTAATGAGTTAGAGCCTTGTACTCCATAGGTGATCCTCCACAAATCTTCCCATTTGGACACAGTTCATATATGAGGTCAGTGTCCAAAGCCCTCTATTTTTGGTGGCAACTACTTAAATGGAGGACCTAGATTGATAGATTGGACTAAAAAACAACAACAGAGCTACACTATATTATTAATTATATCATTTGCATCTATTTTTAAAATGCAGCCTTGTGATTGTCAAGCAGGTGGGAAAAGGAAATTTCTGCTATCTTTTCTGTAGAGTAGGTAAGGAGTTCCAATATATGTTTTAGAATCTGGAATTCCTCAGATTCAAGTCACTTGTCCATATGATTCAAAGCAGTGAAGTGATATTTATATTTTTGGATTCTAGCTGAGAGCTTCAGCTGTTACTGGACAGCTTTGGGAAAAGTAGAGGAGCACCATTTGAGCCCTTTTCTGTGAAAAGCTATTCAGTGTTAGAATGAGAAGAGGAGGGGCAATGACTTCACAGGCAGATGAGTAAGGTAAATGAGCCTTCTCTTGTGGCTTCTATTAACAAATGAATTTGTGCTTTGGGCTGGCGTAGCAACTCTTTTTTTTTTTTTTAAGGTAGAAAGACCAATGTCTTGCATGACCCCTGCAGCAAATATATTGCCTGTTTTATAACATTAATATAATAATCTGAGATACTCTATTCACTCACCCTGAGGGTGTAAGTGCACACTGAGGTTATAGTCTCTATCTTTCACCCTTTGTGTTTGCTTATAATCTGTCCCTTCAGGCATGTCCTCATTTCAAGACACCTTCTCTGTCATAATCATAAGTATGTGTGATCATTTCTCTTTATACCAGAAATGAAGTCTTCTGTGATTAAGCCTTGTGTCTCTGACATACCAGTGCACTGCAATACAATAAATGAGCATAAAGTCTGTGTGTATTATACACATGGAGGGGAAAGACCATTTATGCCATTTTTTGGGATGAAGCATGCCCACCAAAAAATAGAGAAAACAGGCCTTGAAACACAACACTGCAAAGTGAATTGTGATAGCAAAGGATTTCAGTGCAGTCAGAGATCTTACAGCTGCCCAAAGGGTTTATTTAACTTTCCTATCAGTGCAGTAGCCTGTGGTGATTGCATCAGTCCAAACATGATGTTTCTCTTTTTCCACTACACCTCCCTGCCTTTCACACCACCTCCCCTGCTCTGGTCCAAACGGCTCAGAGAAGCAGCATCAATGAACATGGTTCTCTGCACCATAATATTGAAATCTCGGGGATGTGAGAAAATGAAAGTGGGCTGCTGCTGTCCGTGACACAGACCAAGGGTTCCTGCTGGGCTGTGCCCACGCTCTGATGTCAGCCCATCTCTGCCCTGTTCCCCGGGCTGAACCAGCAGAACCATCCATCATTAACAAACAGGGTGTAATGACTGGCCGTGCCTCTCGCAAAGGCAGAGAAAGAGGGAAGAGGCAGTTTAAATTTCACCAAAGCTGGGGTGGTGTCAGGAGGGGTTTGATCAGATGGCAGACTCTCCTGATTGCATATTCCAGTGTCAGCTTCCAGGCATAGACAAGCTGATATTCTGGGCTCTCCCTGAGGTTAGTCTGGAGTCAGTCAAAATATAAAATATGAATATGGAAAGCAGTAATCTCTTCCTTGCCAGATCAGAAGCATTTAAAATTGAATGCCCTGCTTGACAGTTCTTTCAACGTGGTCCTGTGTTCTGAGAAGTCATTTATTTTTGTATTTTGCTCCTGTAAATATGTAATTAATGCTGCTGCTCTGTTTAGAATTCAGCAGGGTGTGTGAATCTCTGTGATAGGAAGCTAACAAAAGCACAAGGGCTAAATCCTGATTTCAAATAGGTGGTAATACAGCGACCCAAGACAAAGCACAGCCTCTTTGGAAATCAAAACCACAGGAGACATCATCTTAAATGAAATGTTAGACTTTGTCTTAAACGAAATGTTAGTGTCTATGTGAAGCAGACTGTCTCCACTGAGGCATGAAACAGTTCCCTCATGGAAAATCATTCACTGACACCTTTAAGGGACTCAGCTTTAAAATTTCTATCCCTTTATAACTGAAAGTACCATTCTGCAGAGTATTCACAGTGGGCTGGTCAGAAATTAAGTTACAAATGTATTTACACTTATTATAAAATTAAAATTACATTGTTCCTTATCTCTACTTGGCATCACTATATATCACTTGCTGCAGGAGTCCCGTTGCAGTGAAATGAGAGTCACATTGAGTTTGGTCTCAATATATGCAGCAACAAGGGTACTAGACCCGATAACTCCAGAGATAACTTTTCCCACAGTTGCACTACTTCCTGAGATCTGTTCTGTTCCAAAGTGATGTGTCAGAAAGGAATGTGACATTTTTTCCAGGCTGTGTGACAGCCTGAGATAATTTTATTTACTTCTGCGAGAGTCCATGTGTTAGACTTCACTGCATAAGCAGAGTGCTGACACTGGCACAACCTCGTGGTATTTCCAAACTTTATGGACTTGAAAATAACTTAGTGGACAGGAATGCATTTACAGAGATAATATGTTGTCCAGTTGGAGATACTTAAATACAGGCACAGTGAACATCTGCAAAATGTAGTTGTAATATTGCAATACCTTCTGAACAGCTGTGGCAGAATAAAATGGCAGAATTTATAGACTTTATTTTGGTGGTGCAATATATACTTTTTATTGAGCCTTGGATATACTTAATGCAGAATACTCCCATGAATGGTAATTACATACAAACACTTAGGAATAAAATAAATATATTTTAATGCCTTTATCTTGAGTACATAGGAGTGGATACAGCCAGCATGATCAGAGGCTGCAGGGTTCTGCAAAAATGCAGTTGTAACCTCTCTTTACTTTACATTGTGCCATGGTGGCACATTCACTGCACCGAAGAACAGATGCAGTAAAAATGTACATTCATAATGTCTTGTCTGTGTAATTTTTCAGATAATGCCCTGTAAAACTGGGCAATATGGTACAGTGAATCTAATCAAAACAGTGTGGATGATGATTGATGGTGTGAGACTTCAGAGGAAATACCCTTGTTCAATAGGAGTTCTGATAGCTGAATGTTGCATCCAATAGTTAGTAACTCCCAGGTGAAGTTCTTTCCTTGTTGGGAATGGCTGTTCCATGGCAACTGCTAGGAATGTTTACCAGAAAGGACTGGCTTACCTAGCCTTGGAATTAAGTGTTGTGATACAAACATTTTACAATTAGAAATTGCTGCTCTTGACTTCCCAGTTTGCATTTTGGAACATCAAAAATGTCCCATATTTACTCTTATTTTAGATTCTAGCCATTGGTTGCCAAATTATTCCCTTACAAAATGCTATTAATCTTCTTTCAGGCTTCTCTCAAAGGAAGACTTAGGATGGGCTAAACTAAAGCTGTCAAAATACTGGAGGATGCTTTCATTATCAGGTGCCTGGCAAACAAAATGGGGGATGAAAACCATATTGATACAGTCAGAGTTAGGTTCATGGGAATAAAACACTGTAGTTCTCCCTACTTAATGATTGCCTTTTTCCGGCTGGAAGAAGGAATAAATAGTTACTGTGGACAGCTTTGTGCCAATGCCAGCTCCATGCCCAGTGCCAGCCAGAGAGGTTACAGAAAGGTGGAAACAGCCAGAGAAGGAAAAAAGAATCAAACCAAAAGAGAAAATAGTTTTGTGCCTTTATAACAATTGATACGTGCTCTGTGCCCCAAAATGTTGTCTCTGCAGTTTTCCCCTCACAGAGAATCAGCAATGGAACGGCGAAAGGTACACGGAACGGTGACTAGTGGCTTCCGTAAGGGGACAGAGAAATGCAATAGTATTTTTCAGCGTGGGAAAAAAAAAATCAAGGGGAGACATGACAGCAAAAACCAACATTGTAAACTGGAAGTGATATTTACTGCTTTTCATAACAGTGTAACTAATAGAACCAAATAGAATAACAAGATAAAGGGTCTGAGACAGACAAGAATACTTCCCTCTGTCAAATTTTCAAGATTGCATAAATGTACTGGCAGTGGACTAGATAGCTTTTTTAATAGTTGCTGTTACATTTTTTTGGGAACTTTGGAATTACAATAAAGTTATGGCATGATGTAATAAGACATTTAATCAATTCAGCATTTCAACTGGAAATTAAATTTACCCTGTGAAAACATGCTTTCCAAAATGTAGCTGAAGAAATGAGGTAGCCTTTAACCAATTTCAAAGAGCTCAGTCTGAATGTTTTGCTGTAGAGCTGCCTTGGAGTCTTAAACTGTGTTCACAGTGGATGGCCTGAAATTGCAAAAAAATTGATTCAGTTCAGTTCACATGCTCAGAAAATTTATTCAGTCAAAACACTTTTCCATGCTATTTCCTATAATGAAGGGTTTGTATCTGAAATATAGTTATTAAAGAATGAAATAAGTTTTCATTGAATTTTTGAACACAAACAAGAAAATTGCTCTTTTTTGCAGTAAACACTTGACTTTATATTGTCTAGCTAATACATTGGATACACTTCCCCTACCTGGAAGAAATTCAGTGCACCCCTCTATCTTGTCCTTAAATTTTGCATGAGGTTTTATCAACAAAGAAAAGTTAGTGTGCTGTGAGATTTGGGTTCCTTTATGGGTTCATATCACTTCACCTTCCTACATGACTATTTGTAGCAAATATGAGCTATGTACAAGGTTGTTACTCGATTGCAAAGTGGAAATGAAATGTTTTGCACTTAGCAGACAGTATTGTATGGTCATGTATCAGCCTGCAAAGGAGTCTTGTGTAGACTCCAGATCTTCCCTGAACACTGAATTTCTTAGATATTGCAAACCTTAAAATAAGGAAAGAGACACAAGAGAACAGTATATTAAATGAAAAGAACTAATAGAAAATACTGATTAGAGAATGCATGAACTCCTGCCCTTAAATCAGAGATAAAACTTTATAGGTCCTGACACTACACTATGAAGCGAAAAGAAAGTAATTAAGAAAGTACCAGGTAGTTAATAGTTTTTGTTCACCAAACAGCTTTTGTAACCATGAGTTATTATTTTCAATTTATGCCAAGAAGCTCTTTGATTGCCCTGACAAACAACCATAAGAGAAAGACTCTCAAATGGTCTTATAAGCCTGATTTGTTCAGACAAAAACCTCCTGTAACAGAACTGTGTTGTGCATTTCTTTATTCTGCATTGTAGCCTTTGCTGAAAAAAAATGGAGTGGAGTACTTAAATAGTACTTAAATAGTACTTAAATAATACTTAAATAGCCCTGGGAACAGAAAACAGAAATCTCATCCCTATGGAAAGAATGCAGATTTACACCTAGAGCTGCTGTCTGTAACACACTAAAGGGGAAATACTAAATTTCAATACTAGTTTGAAGATCAGTTATATGTTGTGTGCAAAAAAGACACTGGGTGAAACCCTGGCTTTGAAATTAGAACCCAGGATTCCTCTTTTGCTCCATTCTGCTTATTAACCTACTCCTAGGTTATGGCCCCAGGATATCTCCTCCTTCCTCTCTCTCCAGGTTCCTAATCCTGGCATTCCTTTTTGCTCAGTTACATGACTTTTGTGGGAGTGAGGGAGAAACTGCCTTTTAGCAGAGTATCAAACGTTAGTTCTTGAGGGATAGGAGATCTCTATCAAAATTCCTGTAGCCTCTAGAAACTTGCATCCCAGCTTCCTCCCAATTTCCAGGCATGTATTTCAGGTACTGAGCTCCATCTCCTCACCATACTTTAAAGAAAAAGCCAATCCAAACAAAGTGAGTGTCAACAAGTCTTTGTGGAGGTCTTTTAATTTTGGGTTTTGGCCAGTGACCCACGAAGAAGAAATCCTGTGCTTTTCCCTAGGTGTCCTGTAACTGAAAAGTGCCAACTTAGGTGCCCTTTGGGTTAAGATGTGGGTGAGAGAAGGCTTGTGATCCACTCTGATGTTTCAACTGCAGTTGAAATAAGACCAGGATATACGTATTGTTTAAAGCTTCCAGAATTTTTATTTAAAATAAAGCTCTATATGGAAAGGGAAGTGAACATTTTTTCATTCAGTTTTAAATTTCAGTATAAATATGCATGTATTTGCCAAAACCAGAGAGACTTATAAGTTATATAGGAGATAGGGAAGTGATAAGGAGATGTGAAATCCTTGCAATCATACAGAAAAACAGTACTTTAGTTGCCTGATATTAATAAGTAAAAAATTAGTCAAGAAACAATTTTAAATGTGCTATTTTGAAGTATAAAACTATCCTCCTAAAAAAACTAGTGGAAGAACCTTCCTTTGGGAATTTTAAAAGCAGTCTGGAGAAATGGTAGAAATATAATTTAGCCACTGTACTTAAAAAGGTGGGCAGACTAGGTGACCTAATTATAAGATAAGACATGACAGGATGTGCATTATGGTCTTGCAGTGACATGCTTTGGTGCCTTTAAATGTAAGGCAGAGTACACAAAGCTGTTAAACATTGTGGTGTGTCACCACTAGATTTTACAACCCTTAGATGCCCTCAAATCTTGTTTCAAAAATATTAATTTCCAAAGGTAAACTGTCAATTATTAGAAAGAAAAATATTCCCCACATAAAGCAATGACTTTTTTTTTTCTTTAATGCACTATAAGATCATATCAAGGGAAATTGTCTAGACAGGGTTTATTTTACTAATTCTCAATGACAATACTAATTAATGAGTTAAGAAAAATGTGGTGAAATGCAAATATTTAATATTTAAGGCTGAAACTGAAATGCATGTAGGAGGAAGGGCTGCTTGGGAGAGAGGACTTACCATCCCATCAGGTTTTCCTGCTACCCTTCTCCCTAACACTGTTGCTCCCTGAAGGCAGTAAGCGTTGCAGAAATAGTAAAAAGACCATGGGGCCATTTAGTGACTGACATCTTGCATGCTTAAGACACAGAATTTTCTTTATGAGTTTCATAAAGAAACTCATAAAGAAAATTTCCCTATCTCCTGTATTACTTAAAAGTCTCTCTGGTTTTGGCAAATACATGCATATTTATACTGAAATTTAAAACCAAATGAAAAAATGTTCACTTCCTTTTCTATCTAGAGCTTAAATTTAAATAAAAATTCTGGAAGCTTTAAATGGGGTTTTTTTCCCCATTTTTACATGTTCCCTCCCCTCCCCAGCTTCCCACACAGATGTGTGTCTGCTAGCTGCCTGAAACAGAATGCAGGTGAATGTCAGAAGTTCCCATCAAGAAATTTGCAATATGAAAATACCTGTGCACTACTTCAAGCAAGGAGAGTGACAACATTTCCTAGCAGCATCTTCACAGTGTTTGGGGACATGGTTCAATGATGCATATCGTACTGCCAGTTAATGCTTGGACTCTATAACTCTTAGAGGTCTTTTCCAAGCTTGACACTTCTATGATTCTAAGTACATTTCTAAGTGTTTTATCAAGAATTATTTCCAGAAGTGAGCTTAGTCCTTGACTTAAGAAAATAAAGTGAAAGGCTATAAATAACTCTTGCCATAAATTAAACGCTTATTTTCACTCCTTGCCAATGATGACCAACTCCTTTGTAGCCTGTTTACCATTTCCAGTGATGGGTCCTGAGTCTCCTTGGTTTCCTATGGGCTTTTCCTCTCCCTGAAACCTAATGAAATTTGAACTACACAACATTTTAATTGCTTGGCAACTTGAAAGTCTGTGTCCCAAAGGCCAGCCTCACACAGGCCCAGTTATATGTACAGACCTGACAAATTGCCTGTGTTCCTGAAAGGTTTGGGACTAATTGCATGTTGTTTACTTTGTTACTTAAGTAGGTTTAATGTCCCTGGACACTTCATGGCACCTGGTAATTTTTTTTTAAAGGGTGACTTTCAAAACTTCATTATAATTATTAATTGAAAAATTTTCATTCCTGACAAAACTTTTTCAATTTTAAGGAAATTTTAAAAAAAATTCTAATTTTCTAATTTTTTAAAATTTTCTCAGTGCAGTAATATTACTGCACAGGAGGAACAGGAACTATTCTAGGATTTCTGCAGGATTTTAATACTCTTTGTGCTGAACAGGCAGCTATTGAAGTTCATTTGGCATTTTACATGTGGGAAAGAGAAACTTGGAAGGTAGATGATGTCTTTCAAAAACAAAATTATTCAGATTCCATTCCTACCTTAATCTATCAAAGACTTGATTCAAAAAAAATACCCCAGACCTTATACTGGCAATTTAAAAAAAAAATTCTGTGAACTCATATGCTTCTTTATCTACATAGTTGTGCCTGACAGAAGCATATCTGTGGAATATCTAAGTAGAGCACTGAAATGTCATCATTATTGTTCAGTGTGCTGGTCAGTCATGCTGCATTTGTATTTCTTCCACACAGAGAGAAAGGGTGATATATCCAGTCAATCCCCATCACATTCTGCTAATGTTAATTCGGCATATTCCATTTTCAATGTTAGCACAGTCTCCACTGTGTCACTCGAAACCACCTTTTTCTTAAAATCTGTGTTACATTTCCTTCTATGACCTCACCACATATCCACTTAAATACCTTATCCAAAATTTAATTAAGATTATAATCTTATAATCTGGTGACTTCATTATGAACTTGATTTATCTTTCAACAGGTCTGTTGGATCCAGTGTTGGCAGGAGCTGTGTTTTCATCATCCAGTTGACTGGGTGGTGCTGATTTTAATTATTTCCTCCAGGACTGTGTTTTACTGCAAGCCTATACACATATCACACAAGTACAATAGCTACCATTTCTTTCCAGCTGTCCTCAAAGCATATATTCCTCTCATTACCCAAACATTTCTTGTAGTCAGAAAAACAATCATATTCTCTTTTAGATTTAAGTACCCTCTGAATGTCCCATGTAAGGTATTTAAAAATATTGGATACCTGAATAAGCAAGATAATTTTGAACATGTTTGTATGCGAATTATCAGAATTAGAAGGCAAAGAAATACATTTCTCTCAGCAAATATTAATTTGTAGAAAGGTTATAAACACAGAGGTTACCCACAGACGTGCCTTAGCATTCAATAACAAGATTAGGACTTAGTAAACCTAATATCCATTAATATCCTGCAACAATTAGTTACAATTATGTCTACTAAAGAAGTCCAATAATGATTTGCCTGTGTTAATTTTGGTAATATAACTGCCAAAGATATAATAATCAAATTATATATTTATGGGAAAATGTAGGTTTTTGGTAAAGGCACAACTTTGGCATTTGAGTAATGTAGTACTTCTCTTTGCAGGGCTTAGTCATTAGCACATTCCATTCAGTTTTGGGGCAAAAGATGACCTTGTCTGAGCATGCCCAAAGAATATTAGTCTTTCCAAAGCAGAAGGAGCCAAGCAATAGTTCAGAGACAGAATTTTGAGACTACCTCTTATTGGAAGTTATCTGTAAGAAGTCCTGCAAGAGTAGAAAAGGGGGCTTGACTCGCATTTCCACTCGCCCTAAAAAGGATTTTGGGCCATGAAAAGGAAGAGAAACAAGCAAATTTGGCCTTCTGTGAGATAAGGTAAGGACCTAAGATTTGCAGAGAATGATACTGACAAGGCCACAAAGCACCTCATCAGCTTTCCAGCTGCATGTTGCAGAGGAAGAGGAAACTTTGAAGCTTTTCTAAGTAGTAGTTATGTACGTGCTTCTATCTTTTTCTAAAAATTTTCAGTGATATTTTTTGCATTTGATAAATACAATCTCTGTTTTTCTTTCATCTTAACCTCACTTGCACTGAAGGTGATTGCAATATAATTAGAAAATTCACAGGCCTTTTACTCCCTGAAGAAGAAATTCTTAAAAGTAGCATAATGACCTATATCAGGAATTGGACTGTATCATCTCATGTTGATCAGCTTTCAAATGATATTTCATGGAATATCTAAAGTATAACAGGATGCGCCACTGTACAGAATGGTTTGGGGGTTGTCAATGCAGCTGTTTGCTGACTATAAATGTTTTGAGGACTATAATTATTTATGAAATTTTCTTTTGCAGTACAACAGTGGTGGGCATGCCTCAAACATATGGAACCAAAGGAAGTATTCAACCAAATTAATCTGGGAAATCTAATGTCAGTTACAAGGTCAAACCTTCTATGTATGGGAAAGAGATTTACACAAGGCAAAGGAGTATCCCAGTTGCAGACTAGATCACATCATACATAAATCACCTTTGTGGGTCTCAGTTTCCTCTTCCCATGACAAAATTTCTTCAAAATATATAGGATGCCATGGAGACTGAGATAAAGCCCTTAATCCTTGCTTTGCTGGTGTTGACAAAACAGATCTCTAGACATACATGGGATGTCTACATGCAGGAAACGGGAGTGATGTGCACAAAGGGATAAAATGTTGCATGTCTGTAGCAGTCCAACTTCTCTGTATAATAATAAAACAGGATATTAATTTGCTGAACTGGCTTTAATTCAACTTCAAAAATATGAGCTTTAGGGCATGCTTATCATGAAGCATATAACTTTACAAAAAAATACAAAACCAGGGAATGGTTTTATGCCTGGAATAGAAGAGAGTTAGCTTAGAAAAGATTTATAGACTACAGATTAACTTGACAAATGTAGAGAAGTGTGAGCCTTTTATCTTCTATGCACTTGTATGCTGAGACAGCTCTGAGAATCTTCTTGGACAGGATTCCATTTTGTTTTCCTTTTCTTCTATTTCTCATTCCATATGCTTCTAGTGCCATATGCTTCTTCTGATGTTCTTACTGAACACAGACAATTTTTTTTGTTAGAGTTATACCATCAACTTGTACTTGGCTGGTTTTGGATTGTATAGGTCACAGATTAGTGGTCCACATCTGTTCAGCAGGAATGCTATACAGGTGTGTTAGCTAAAGTGTGGTGTCTCATGGGCTGCTGTCAGTACAATCTGGGGCCAGTGCTGACTGGTGACCTTTGGAAATACTGTGGTATTACTCTGAGGTCAGACATGTCTCAGTTGCAGGGGGTGCTAACTAGCATGCATTAAATCCAGGGGATGAAGGGATATTTTCCTGTACAAATTTCACACCTAGCAGACTTTCTCCTAGACTAATTCCAGACAGACCTATCATCCTTGCTCTCCTCCTCTGGGTGTCAGAAGGGTCCTGCACTGTGGCCAGGCCTGGTAAGAAGAGGGGTTGGTGGTACTGGCAGCCTCACCTCAGTCGGGGCTCACCAAGAATTAACAACGTTACATTGCACCAAGTGAGCCAAGCAGACCCAGACTGACTTCTCATGAAGCCAAGGGTGTGTCTGTGTCCCGAGTGCCTAAGGGGACACTGTGCTACTCTGTCACTCAGGGCTGTGCATAATTCAGGATGAGTGAGCTCCCAGAGTCAGAACACTGGACTGAGTTAACCAGTTTCTGTTGCCTAATTATTCACCTTAGTGATATTCTGAATCGCATTGTCTCATACTCTTGAAAAATCTGCAAAAGTAGGCAAAAATTACCAGATGCAGAACATTTATATTTTAATGCAGTGTATTTCTTTGTGACTGTGAATTAAGGATAAGGCATTAAAAAAACAAGAAAAAAAGGAAGACTTTTAATTGACCTTAAAGTGCTCGTGACTTCTCTTACTCTCCTTCTTGTAAGTAAGATATTTGAGTTACTCTCTCCAGAGAGATAAATTGATGCTAATACTGAAAGACAAAATAAAGTAATTATGTTTTCAACACGTTAACTTAGAGATGGTCTCTTAGGGGCTAACACGTTACTTGCAATTTTACTTTAAAATGACTTTGTAATTGACTACTATTAATCTGCTTCTCTTGTAGGCTATGTGTACTAAGGGTATGATACAAATAGTTGTTCCTATTGATAGGCATTCAATTGCTGATAAAATTCAAGCTCAAAACTGATGACAGTGCTTTTTAGACAACACTTCAATTAATCCAGAAGGAGCTGATTCCCAAAGCATTCTCTGAAGTCATTAAATAGTATCTGCTTACTGTGGAATTTACTGATCAGGGTAATTAATCTCTTAGAAGCATCTTCTTTGACTCAGAGCACATACCTCTCTTGTATAAGTTAGAGAAGCATTTCTCTGGCTCTATGTTATTAGCTTAAAGTCAACAAAAAGTTACCCACTGATTTATTAAGACTTTGGATTAGGTCTTTGGCTGTGGTGCTGAACAGCAGGGAAAACTATACCTCATCAGTCCTGTAGTGTGTCTGGAATATGATCATGCGAACTGTGCAGAGGGCTCATACTGCTTCCTACATCTTGATAATCTGGGGCAAGGGAAGGTTTAGCTGTGCTGCACAATGGAAAACAGTGGATAAAACAAGTACATCAGGGTCTGCTGTAGATGATACAGAAATAGTGCCGCAAGGAACCCTGTTTCTGTGCTGGGCTGGCATGACTCAGGCTATTCTCTAACACTCTTGATTGTCAACTTAAGCTCGTACACAGATAAAAATTGGATCCAGCAGAGTCTTTTACTCAAAGCTCTGTGGAAAAGTAGGCATTGAAGTCCTGGGTCTGTTCCAGCCCTGGAAGCAGTAAAGCTGTATTCATGGTGTTCTTCATGCATTAATAAACACCCTGCTGGACATAAGGCTTTGAATCCCTGGCATGGATGATCAAAGAGCACATTACCTGCTCAGAGAGAAAGGAGGAGTTGCCAAACACAAATACGCATATGTAATGGACAGGGCATGTTAACTTGGAGCTATATATCGAATTTTAGACTATAAACTTCCTGGGATGCTTATTGACTTCTTTATTGTTAGCAGAAAATGAATGCTGGCAAAAAGAAAAAGGAAAACTATGATTTCATCATGTATTGATAAAACCCCTGTAATATCTTCAGGATTTTAATAGACTTTTGCTTTACTTTCATTATGTTTTGAAAATGGTTAGAATTTTGGTGTTTGACAGTATTACTTTGAATATTTTATTGCATTTCTGTAAGAAGACACAAACCAAGCTGTTAGAGAATAATGGAAAAAGAAAATAAACCAGAGACAGAAAAAAAATGAGGAGTGCACATTACAGTTGATGATATTTGGGTCAATTCAAGTTATGCTGGGGGATGAACAGATCTAGAGCAGCCCTGCTGAGAAGGACTTAGAGGTGCTGGTGGATGAGAGGCTGGACATAATCTTGCAATCCAGTTGTATCCTAGGCTGCATCCAAAGCAGCGTGGCCAGCAGGGCAAGTGAGGGGATTCTATCCTGAGACCTCAGCTGCAGTGGGGCATCCAGCGCTGGGGTTCCCTGCCCAGGAAGGACATGGAACTGTTGGGAGAAGTCCAAACGAGGGTCATCAATATGTTCAGAGGGATGGAGGACCTCTTCTATGAAGAAAGGCTGAGAGAATTATATTTGTTCAGCTTGGCTTTGGGCTGAACGTTTTTTTGCTACCTTTCAGTACCTGAATGGAGCCTACAAGAAAGATGGAGAGGGACTTTTTACAAGAGTATGTAGTGACAGGAGAAGGAGGAATAGTTTCAAACTGAGAGTAGGTTTAGATTAGTCCTTAAGAAGAAATTCTTTACTATGAGCAGGCTTAGGCACTGGAATATGTTGCTCAGAGAAATTTTTGATACCCCATCTCTGGCAATATTCAAGGCCAAGCTGGATGGAGCTTTGAGCAACCTGGTCCAATGGAGACTGTCCTTGCTCATGGCAGGGGGTTGGAACTAGATGATCTTTAAGGCCCCTTCCAACCCAAGCCTTTTTATAATTCTATGATTTAATCATGTTGATCTGTTGAACTATAGCCATTTGGATTCAGTTAAGATAATTCTAAGATTATTTGTACTGATACTATAATAAAAGTTTATTTTAAAAGGCTGGGCACAGAAAAATAATTGCTGTCTTTAAAATCATTCTACTGTCATTCTGTACTTTGTATAAATATGTTTAAAACAGAATATCAAAGGGCCTAGGAAAGACAGAGTCACAAATTATCTGTGAGTGTCCTGAATCTGTTTGGTAATCCAAAATTCTGGAAGCCTTTCAGGATTAATCTCACCTTGGATACAGTATGAAGAAACAATATTTGAATATCTTCATATATTTGATTAAAATTTGGATAGTAATCCATTCCAGTCTAATATTAATGACAAAACTTGCCTTCTTGTTATAACTGCAGACCTGCACACCTTTATCTGGAGCCCTGCCTCAGCTAAAGACACTTAACCTGCATGACTAACCTTTTCACATTAATATCCTCCTGAAGCCCATAGAGTAACATTTAAATAAAGAAAGGCATGCTTATGCATCTGTACTGTCATGCTCAATTCCCACCATGTTTTTATTTTTAATATGTTACCAATGCATGGGTCACTGATAAAATCTCCTGCACATTGCAGTGCTTGTATTCAGGAAAGACGGTGTCACAAACTGCTGTGTACCTCAGGGAATTATATCCTTTCTAAGGAAACAGAAAATTGTTGTGAGCAGCAGCCAAGAAGTTGCCCGGTTCAAACTGAAACCAAAATTGCTTTTCTGAGATGAGGTAAGCAAGAAAGAGCTGAGAAGGAATATTTGGCTGATCCAAACACACTGGCAGCTAGTTTGGTATTTTTATTTTGGATTGTGAGTCCAAAGCATAATCCTGTTTTCATTGGCAGTGAAGATCTTAATGAGCATAGATAATTCTTGGCTGGATTACGCTACCAAAATCTTAGCCGTCTGCCAGTTAACTCAAGCAGCTGCACTTTCTCCAAAAGAGAATTACCTGAAAATAGATTGACAACACTGAACTGTCCCAAGTCAATTTCTAATATAAGAAATTGGATAATTTAATTCATGTTTTACTCTGTGATACTGGGTTCTATTACACTTTGTATACTTCCCCAGAAACATCGCAAATCATGTACCACTTGTAATAAAATGAAAGACTGCAAACAATATTAGAAATCATTCAGAAGACAGTGAAAAGATAATATTTGTTTATTTCAAGCCTTGAAAATGCAAAGCTAGGCAATATAAAATACAGGTACTTTTCTTACCTGTTTCACTCTAACCTAGACAGTGTCAAAACTTCAGAAACTTGGGTGAAAAGACAAGAAGTAGCTAGTTTGAGCCAGCTTGTGTATATTCAGGAAGAGGAATTGCTGGCAATGAATGTCCAAAGTGAGATAGAGACACTAAGAAGAATGTTGTTGGTCACTTGCCTGGCTTTAGGAACAAGAAATCCAGATAAGAGATTTCTTATTGATCTTGAAAACCAATTCACTAACAGACCAAGCTGAGCTACATGGAATGAATCATCATCATCATCACCATCTAGGCATTATAACTATTTGTATTTGTAAATATTTGCAAGACGTCAAAATACTCAGGTAAGCTGCATAAATACCTGAACAAAGACAGAAAACAAATCCACCATTTCTTCAGGGAAAAAAAAACTGAGCTACATTTTTTTCTGTTTTATGACTCTTGCTTTGGCTGCAAAAGTTAAAGTTGTGGTTGTTCTTACTTCCTGCTAGAGAATTTCTTTGCTCTGCAGGATGCCCAGGATCTCATGGTTTCCGTGAACTCTTTTCTCATTTAATGTATCAGGTAGATAGGGAAGAGTAAAATAAAGGATGTGAAGTTACTTATCTTGATTATCCTCTACATCAGAAGGTATTTTGATATTCTAGTCCATACTGATAGCATGAATCAATATTTTCTTTTATCTTTGTCAAAGCCTTTTTAGTTTTGAGACACTTACTTTAGCAAATCAGGTGTTCAGGAGAACCTAGGCTTAGGTTAAACCCCTCACATCCACAACACTGCCTGAATAATTTTCCTCCAACTTTCAGCTTGGTGCAATTTGTTAGTAAAAATGTCAGTAGTTAATCTTTTCCCCTATTTTAAATAACAACACAATGAATGACCAGAACCTGCACTTTGCATTGATTAATGAACAGTTTTATACTGATCAGCCATTGACAGCCATTTGAAAGATATGAGATAGATAAGAAGTCCTAAAATTGTCAATGTGAACATTTTCACCATTCTTGCAGTCTTTTTACAGACCTTTGCTCCTGCAGCAAAGGGATTGTCATGTAGTTATTAAACACAAATCTGAACTCCAATAGAAGTTTGAATTAGCAGTAAACCACATGAAGCTCAATAAACCAAAATTTAAAAAGAAAAGTAAAAAAGAAGGACCAGACTAGTTTATGCATGGTTAACTTCACTATCCAAGCATTATCTATTCACACTATGCTAGTTGTGCCCTGTGTTTTTTGTGCATCCTGTGTAGCTGCAAAGATGCAAAAGGGGTCTGCACATCAGGAGACACAACTGCTTACCCTATCCAGCATCCCTAACTGAGAATGGTAACACAAAGGAGAGATTGATCCTCATGGGAAACTGCAGGATTTTTCAGGTGACCTGACTCAGGGGGTGAAAGAAATAGAGTTATTTGCATAGGTATGCTGCCAGGGAATTCCCTGAAGTGGTGAGACCTAGAGAACTCCTGGCAAAGGCTGGTGCTAAAAGCTGTGGAGCAGATCTTATCTCCCTTTACTTCTCCCAGTTTCCACCTGGTTTCAAATATGCTTTGATCTCCACCCCTGCTGTAACTGTAAGCAGAAATTTATTCTTAGTACCTAGCACAGAGGCAAGAAAAGAGTGTTAACCCGAAGTCTTACAAAGGTTTAATGAGGTGACACAAGTAAATTCCTTAATCTAGCTAGAGGTTTATTCATGAGGTCTTTTCTTTCTTTAAATGAAAAGAAAACCAAAAAGAAAGAATGCCAGCCTGACAAAAGGAAGTTATGCTTTTACTTTGATTGAAAAGGAAGACTCCAACTTGCAATTGCAGTGCTGGCTTTGCCCAGGCATCCTGAGCAAATGCAGAAATGTAGGAATACAATTTCTAACTCACCTGGAACCAACTTTCTCATATCCGTGTCATTCAAAACAGTACGAAGTAATGCTGTTGTTTTGATTCATTCATGTACAAATATCATGTTACTGAATTGTGGTGAGGAAGAAGCACTGCTATTTTCCTTTCAGTTATATGATTTGCAGATGGAAGATGTTGTTTCTGATTTTTTGTTGTTGTTTTTGTTTGTATGTGATGTATATTCCTTGCTGATAATAAAACTTGTGTTAGGAGAAATCTTTTAAAGGAGATGCATTTGAATTGTTCAAAAAAAAAAGCTTGCAGAAATACTGTGCTCTGCAAATTAACTGTAATTTTCAGGGAGATTTCAAAATGTTTACACATAAAAATGTTTAGAGGTAGAATTTCTCACCAGTCATTGCAGCTATTGCAATATTGTATGAATCAAAAGGTAAGCTTACTGATTTTTTTTTTCTTTTTCAGTCTCTGTAATCTGCAGTGACCCATGAACTGCCTCTGGTGTTTTGATATTCCCTCTTCCATTATACTATACTCGGCAAAGGGCAGAATACAAATAACATGATAAGAAGCAGTTACTCATAATTTTACTCTGTTTCCCCCCTTTCCTATTCAGAGTATTAAAACAGAGGCTACCAGCTTGTGTATCTTATTTCTGAGTTGATAATAAAAGATGGTACGGAGATGAGGGACATGGATCTGTCCATTTAGGTAGTTTAAATTACAGCTTAATGGGTTAACTCCACACTAACCTAATTTTAAATTCTTTATACTCAGCTCTGTATTACTGATCCTAGTCCCACATGGATTCTCTTGCTATTCAATATTGAAAAAGCACTTCTCTGCTTTATCTTTCAGGGACTAAGTAACATTCATAACCTCTCCATAAGAAGCTGACCTCACTGGCTGCTGATTCCCCCTCCCCATACAACCACCTGACACTGAGAGGCATAAAGGCATGAAAAGTGATACCTCAGCTGCAGCGTGGGAGTGTTTTCTGGGTGGTGTCAGACTCTCCCAGACAGCCATGGAAATCCCCTTCACTCTGCATCCCTTAAAACAACAATGACTAAAAGTACTAGTGAAAAAATTTTGAAGAATATCAGCTAAACCTGTCCTGGCATAGGTTTATAAGACTTGACCTAAGGGATATCCTTGAGGGACCAATGTCTGAGTCAGTATATTATAAATGACAATCATGGATCTGGCACTGTTTCTAGCCCTTCTTGCTCCACTTCCTTACAAGAGACACAGGTGTGACTACCCCCAATCCCTTATCATTGCTAATTGCTTTTAAGTACTTTTTCAAATGAGCTGAGAAGATTTGGCTGCTTTTATTCCACTAAAATCAATCAATAATTTTTTTAAAAAACCATGGAAGAGAGAAAGCATAAAATCTATGCAAGATCCTGTGTTACTGGGAGATGCCAAGCAAGGACTACAAAAGGAAGATGGTGGCATCCTCCTTTCCCAGTATTTACTTTTCCAGAGGGTGCTGGTTTTGTCACTGCTTGGGTCTGGGCACAGACAGCATTTCACACTCTTGAAAGTTTTAGGAAATGGACAACCAGTTTTTCAGTGCAGTGCTTGGGTGTAGGATGGGGCCTCATCTGACACCACAGGCAGCACAAACAATAATAAGTGATTGAGCAGTCTGTTAAGTTACATTTGTTTTGTTATACATATTATGGTATAAGTCTAATGTAACACTGTGGAAATATCAGACTCACTGAAATCAGAGGCATTATATTAGGAGTGCAGTATTTTGTATTGGTTATGTTGGTTAAGTACAGCCTTGTTCATTCACTTCAGAGGATTTCTGATATTCATTAACCTTTCAGAGCGAGTTTTATGCCAAATGTTCATTTTGTCTCAGAGGTTAATTTGATTTGCTGTTCTCTACTGCAAACAAAGCAATAGTTCAATTCAAACTAAACCTTAGCTCATCCTGCAGCAAATCACTTACAGGTGGTTAAAATGGTGTAAGATAGAAAAGGAATTTCAGCAAAATGAAAATGCCTTGGAAACTTCAAGAGAGGAACCAATTAATAAGGCAAGTCAGCATGAGAGGTAAAAGCACTGAGACTGATTCATCTAGTTGTTGAGCCAGTTTTACACCAACATGGAGCAAATGTCTCGATGGAGCTGTTAGAGTAACTGGTATCCCAAGCCAGAAGTTTCAGTGCAATGTAATGATACACCTTAGTCTTCACAAGTGTTTCTAGTTCAGACTACTTTCCATGAAATTTGGAAGTGGTACTCAAATCATAAATTTATTTCCACAAAATGTGCACCCATTAAGTCTGAATAAAACTGAGAGTTTCTCGGCACAAAGCCAAAAAAAAAAAAGGGCCTTTGGGTTTTCAGTTTTCATGGGGAACCATTAATTTAACAGAACTCAGTCTGGGACAACATGGTTTTCCTAAATAATATTATTGGAGGCTTTTTTTTTTTTTTGTACCAGGAAATAGCGAAATAATTGATTATATATTCAGCTAGCATAAAGCCCATATTAATTAGAAGTTACACACATATTAGTAATCAAAAGGTTTCACTTTCTGTAGGGATCTCCAAAAAAACTCAATAAACACCAAAAGTTTAGAGTTGGGATTAAACTTCAAAACAATTAAAAGAGTATTTGGTATGGAAATATGAGTTTGAATCAAGTTATACTCTTGCACCTCCCTCCCAAACTCTACCCTGAAGTCAGACCGTAAGTTGACATTAAACCATAAATTCCTAATAATGTCTATCGTTTGAACTGGACTCACCTAATCTTTAGCCCAATTCCCATTAGAAAGAAGGTACATATGACAACACTCTGCTACTAGGTTTGTGTTGCCATTTATTTCTGAATCTGCTGACCAGTTTTAAGTCAAGATAACTAAAGAGCAGACCTATCTGAGTTCCCATCAATTTTATGGAATGAGGAACTAAACCAGAGAAAGGAAAGTTTATAAAATCCTCTGTAAATACTGTAGCTGAAGAAAAGGCTATAGCATCAGTTTGTGCACTATTAGACACCAGAAAAGTTGCATAGCAGATAGACTTTTCTGATACCCCCTGTCATGAATGGAGCTTCTGCTGGAGATCACAGGATACATGTCATTGCCCAAATCCACAAAATCCCACAGTTTGTTACTTTTGGACCCCTCTTTCTTGGTGGTGCCTCTTTGGAGTCTACAATGCAGAGATATTTCTCTGTGAAATGCTAAATTCGTCTTCCCATCTGTTTGAACATTTCTGTACATTGTTATGGAGTAGAATTGTTTGGTAGTCTTTGGCTCCAGGAAGAGGAATGCTGTGGTAACAAGCTTGGTGTCCTTTCTGGGAAGGAGCATAGAGGGTCTGTCCCTGCACTGCAGCAGCCATCAGGCAACTGGCCTCCTTTGATACCTTGGCTGCGGGCAGCAGTTCCTGGGTTTTGCCCTCTGGACAATCAAGGTTTCGCAGTTTCTTTGGAGGAAGCAGTATGACAGTGGTCTTGTTCCTGGTTTCTTTGCCTCCTTCCCAGTGGAGACATTTCTCTATCCATTTTTCTACTGAGGTCTAGGAAGGGTTTTCCAGCTGAGCTGTCTGCCTTCCCCTTTGCACAAGAATACTTTGGACTATGGACTACATTTTTAAAACACTAGAGAGATTAGACTGTGAGTTGTGAACCCAAGTATCTCTCCCCGTTTTGAGTGAGTAACACCTCACTTGCTGCTTCTGCAGCGCTCAGAATGCAATTGCTAAATGCCAGTAGCAGCACTGGGATCACAGACCTGAGCATGGAAGCTGCTGGAGCATAAATGCATGGACCTTCACACATGATGCGAAGACTAAGTGACAGTGATTTCAAGTTTGCTTAATTTTTCATCCGCTATGTGAAACCTATTTGCAAAAGCTAATGACCACTCTAAATATCCTTGTGAAACACTACCACCATTGCTAAGAACTGCCAAATTTTGAATTTTGTCTTACCCTTTTTTTTTTATAATTTATGAAAGGACTATAGATTCCTTCACTACTATCTGCAAGTGTTCAGCATTTCTCAGCATAGAGAAAAGTTAAGACATAATTAAGTAAATGCCAACTAAACAATTAAATCCCAAATATTAGTACCTGTCAATCTTGGTAATCAGTAGGGGTGTTTTTTTGCTGACATGCAATATGTTAACAAATGCAGTATGAAAGGGTTGTTACTCTGCATAAGAGATTTATAAAATGAAATTAAGTACTTCTTTGAAATAAGCATCCATTCACAGATGTTATTTTAGCCAAAAATCAAATATTTTTCTTGTTGATTACTGGAGGAATAGCAAGAAAAACCCATCTTTTGAGCCCTTTTAAATCCTTTCTTCAGGCAAAGAGAGTTTGGTTTTTATTCCAGAGGATTTCAATAAGGATTTTTCAAGGGACATGTTAGTTCTCGTTGTCAGTGATGATTCAACCAGTGATTTAAAAAGGTACCAGCTCCATACAACCAACAGTGAGGTGTTAAAATAATAAGAATTTTATTTTCCTTTTCTCTGTTTTGTGGCACAATTTATTGGAAGTTCACACAAAATGTCATAGGCAATTTTGGTCTTGAGAGGATAAAATAGGAAACAGAAATGAAAAATATTCTTGTATTTGAATTACAGCTTTGTGTGAACATTAGAGTTTGAAGGGAGTCTAGAGGCTGAGATCTGAGCTGTAGCTGGATGTTAAATAAGAAATATATTTTGATTTGTTTTTGCTTAGCTGCAGTGATGGAGAGACATAGTGCACTAAGTGCATTCTGTTGTACAATCCGTGACCTCAATGGCGAGGGAGAAAATGGGCTTTTGCTGTCAGTTTCTCCTCCTATTACAGATTTGAGTTTTACTCCAACATTACTTCCAGTCTAATTCCATTTGACCCAGCATCATTGCTGTGTTAGTGTCAGGCAACATATCTGGAGGCCTATGTAACAGCCAGTATTCATGGAGTAAATATAATTACTTGCTAAATCCTAGAAGCATCAGCCTTATGAACTTCCTAATTTTCATTAAAATACAGGTTTCTTTCCCCTTGCCTTTGGAAGCAATACAGACAAGGTATTTATATGTCCTTAGTAGAAACTCTCTGCATTGAGAAATTAAGCTAGGGAATTAGAAGAAGTTTTCCCTATTTAGTGTAAATTGAAACTAAAAATAGCAGGTCATGGTCAGGTGTAAAGACTCATGTGTATGTTTACTATCAAAATATTGATATATGCAGATTACTGGTGTGCACATGCTTGCATCTAAAAATTGCAGAGCTGTTTATGTATTTGCACAATTTAGGGGATATTCTGTTGATTCCCTGCTTCTTTCGATGAGGACAAATTCAGTCTTCAACATGAAAAATTTTGTGTTTCTGCCATTACAAATCAAAGATATCTATATCTGTTTGCTTACCTTTGCATACTTACAAAAGTTTTTCTTCATTTTGAGAAGCCATTTGACATTTCAGAATGGAAACTTTGAATTCACAGTTTTCTGATATTTGTTAAACACCTGAAATGAAACATAGGCTAAACCTGCTCTTCCCCTGTTTGGGGTAGAGTTTTATTGCCCCATTATCAGCATAATCTATAAACAATAAAGAGAACATTTCATATCTCTAAAGTGATGGCTGGAGCAAGTTGCAGTATAAGTGTTTTCAGGCTCAGCTCTGCATGATTCAAAGTGTACCTTTAAGGAAGATTGGCATCCTCAGCTTGGGGCTTGTGTTTTCACCCATGAGAGGTGAAATTGTAGAACATTTTGCAGTAGCAAGCTTTGCATTATACATATCCATTACCCTCAAAACTTAGGAAATGGCAGTGTATGTGTCACAGCATGAGAGGTGTGTATGTTGACTCAATTCTCTCTCTTTCCAGCCATTTTTATGTAACAAACAAAAACTATCTTCAATATGTAAGATGGTTCATTTTTGTAGTGCGACCTTCCCCTTCTCACCCAAATTACAATATAGCAAAAGGCTCTAAAACAGTAGGGCATCCAAAGCTATGTATTGATTCACACATCTATCAAAAATATGAAGGCTCATGCTTCTGTTCAATGATGATAAGTTAATGTGGATGTGGAATTTTATTACTCAGGATACTCAGGATTCTGTTTCATAAAATAAAAAATGAGCTAGTGCAAGATCCTCCTACTGGGACCTTCTTTTCATACAGTCCTGTGACTTTCCTGTGATTCACATTCCCACCTTTCTCCTCAAAATAAATTTGCTTTTCTTTTAAGCCTTAGTGTAAGGTGCTCCAAATAGTATCCCTCCTTTGCCTGGAGACTCAGATGGATGCTTTTACTTATTAAAGAGTATGAATCAATTATTTCTAGGTTTCTGGTAAGCTTTGCCTTTCTTTGTCTTTGAGTTTNTTTTTTAAATTAAATATAAGGAGTCTATTTTTGTGTTGGAGTAATACTGAACACTTAACAAGCACACAGTGATCCACACAGGGCTTAGTGAGCCCTGATTCTCAAAGGGAGTGCTAGGTGAACATAGCTAGGGTGTCTCCAGTTATAAGATAAAGTGGCTTAGGGCTCCTATTTTTTTCTCTGAAATACTAGACAGAAAATGGCTGTATGCAATGCAGAGCATGTATGCTGTTAGCCTGTTTATATTCTGGATGTGTCAGACTTCCAGCACATGAGCAGATGAGTTTTCCAGCTCATGTACATTGAATCTAACAAATCCAGCTCTGCACTGTATGGATAGCAGAATGGGCAAGCTCAGGGGATTCATTTCCATAAGGGGAAGTGTGCTGTACATTTGGTTTGCTGTGTGTGAGTCCATTTCTCTGCAGATCAAGCAGTTGGGTCAGATCTAGTGCCAGGATTTCTGCAATCCCTTACAAACATTGTCAGCAAACGAGCAGACAGTGGCTCTTGCCCCGTACCTGGCACAGTAAATGTGCTCCAGGTTCAGCATTCTGCTGCTCCTGCAAAGGCATCCTCAGGTCTGGATGGCCCCATCTCATGGAGATTATATACTTCTGCTCAGCAGAGGTGTGAGAGGCACAGAGGAATGCAGTTTCAGCCAATACCTGCAGGGCATTTTGGCACCCAGGGGCATGTAGGACCCCAAGGGCATCCTGAAATAGAGTATAAGGCAGGAATCCAACATGAAGCCCTGGCAACAGTGCTCAGTAGCTTCATTAACAGCACACTTCTCTTGCATGGCAGCATCTGTGCAGTACTCTGCAGCTTCATCATATTCCCCTGGGCTCCACCTGCAGTGTTTAGCTGGACTGTCCTGAGGTCTTTCTCCTGACTTTATGAAAATAATTTCTCCCCCAAAGAGAACAGTATGATGCCAGCTGAATGTCAAGGTTTTTGCTCTTCACCTCTTAAAACATCTATGAATGTTACAAAAGCTTGTAGTGCTACATTTTTAATGTGTATCACATCTGTACATCTCTAGAATGATCTGTCTATATGAACAACAGCTGAAACACCTCGATCTGTATGGCTGCCAAACACTTTATGAACATCACATTAGTCAACACAGAAGGAACTGGTTATTTTTATAAGGAAAATGACACCAAGTCCTCTTTCAAATATTTGAAATATTTTTGGCAAATCACATTTTTATAATCCTTTTACAGCTGTTTCATACTGAAACAAAACTTTATACTGCACATGATGAACATCCCAAGACCTCCCCTCTGATTTTATTAGCTCCTTTCCACAAACATATAAGAGATGAGATTTAACACACACAAAAAGAAAAGCAATGCGATATAAACCCATATTTCTGTATACAGTCAGCTTGTTATATATCACATTGACAGTATTAGGAGCTTTTGTGGACCATGCCACAAGAACATAACATGGAGGCACCCAAAATGTGAGGTGAAAGGAGAAGTGGAAAAATGCATGGTCTTTTATGGAACTACTGGGGATCAACTTCTCTCCTGGTGTGTTGGGCCAGTGGCAAGGGACTGCAGATGCTGCAGGTATCTGACTAGCCTGGTACTTCTGGTGTAAAAATGACTGCAAGGTGTGATCTGTGGAGTTGGTGTGATGGAATGCAGGAACAGTCAAACCTGATTAGAGCAGACTGTACTTTGTTCATTTTGCTGAAGTAAAACATGCACCGCCAGCAAGACTCAAAATGCTGATATTCGTTTCTGCCCTAGCAGCCCAGAAACTAATGATCACTGTGGCACAGCCTATCTTCTTTCCATTTCATTTTTTTTACCTAATTTTCTTCTGTGTCTTGTTATTACCAATGGACCAAACCACATTGTTTTACACGGTTCCAGAATACCCATGAAGACAGTGAGTAGATTTACCCCAGACTTACACTGCTAGGATCAATATCAAGATCCTGGCCCATTTTGTTTTTGAACACTTCTTTTCTTTGAGAAGTGAGCTGTGTGGCTTCAGAGCCTGGAACATGAGAGGCGCTATTTTTAATGTCTCATTCAAACAGCAGTGTGGTTGAAGTGGCAAATAATAGTTGCTTTCAATACAGGAAACAATACACATTGCAACTCTTCCTATTTTATAAGTTATTTTTTAAAATCTCTTCATGTTGATTGTAATAACTATTTGTGCTACTCTAGCCCATAAATTTTAATTCATGAGTTTATTGTTAATCAATGCTGTAGTTATAGCTCTTTTTTGTGTGTGTGTTTGCAAAAGTTTGTGAATTTTAAATTTTTAGTTGTTTGCCAGTAAAACTGGCATTGCATGTTTTACTTCAGCAAAATGAACAAAGTTCTACTTTATAGTAGTAAAGAAGCTACTCAGGAAGGTGTAAAATATGATTTGGAAAATAAGTTTTCAAAGTACTTTAATAAAATAGCACATAAATAATATATTGAAAAGATTATCAATAAGGCTTGAAAATAAAGCACTAAAATTTTATGTTTGCATGGATATCCTTAATCCTTATCTTTAATAAATGCTTTTTCTTTTTTTTTTGAAATTAGGCCTATAATAGATATTTGTCCTTTAACTGGAAAAAGGTTTGCATTAATGCTAAGGCTGTGATGCCAGAAAATTTCCAGTCCCTGCTAGGAGATAGAAAGACATTGCATACTATAGAGGTATCAGAAAATAACATTTTAATACGGGAAATAACAAACTTTATTTTCAGCTTTTTTCCAAGGAATGGGATTTGGGTTGATTTTGAAAAAAACACCCACTGAAAAATATAATCAGCCAGAGGAAAGCAGTTTGCGTGAGAACATGAAAATTTGGCAGAGAAACAAGCAAATAGAAGCACTATTATACTGACGTGTTGGACAACATTAATAATGGGAGGTTTCAAATATCATATAAACAAAAAGTAATGATACAATTAGATAAATGCTTTTCAAATTAAAGAAAAACAAAGTCACCAATTGCCCTCTGAGGCAGGGGGTGTAGTATGTAGGGAGTTCTGGTCCTTCATATTCAACCTTCAAGCACTGGGGTGCTTTGTGATGCCCAAGGTGTTGGAAGAGAAAGCAAACTCAGAAATGGATGGGAAACAGGGTTAGGAGGGAGCCTAAGGTCTTACTGAGCAGAAGAATAGCTGACTAAACTAAAAAGCCTTTATTTTTCTGCCACAGCAGGAATATAGTCACAAGTGACTGCTGGCTGAAAGCTTGTAATCACAGCTTGGGTTACTGAGCACAGTTACCTTCACAGATCTTTGTGGAGAGCCACCCATTTTCTTTCCTCTGGGTAAAACTGTTTCTGTGAGGCAGATCAGGAGGTTCTGTATTATTCCTTTCTTTTTGCAAATTATTAAAACACCATATAGAGCATGTGTTTGCATAGCTGGCAACTTTTTCACAAGCTGGGCCAAGCACATGGGGTCTGTGGAAACCTGTTGAGAAAATCCTAAGGAAAGCCTGGTACTCCTAATGTTGGCGGAACTCGTGCCAGGGAGAGCTGTTGTGAGGAACAGATGAGATCTTCACCCTCTTCACACCTTCTCTTTGCTGGTTGTTTTCCTTTTATATTTGGGGATGTTGAGGTGAAGAGGAAGACCCAGACCCATGTAGGAGTAATTAAAATCTCCACAGGGATCTCTTCCCAGAGCCGCTTCTATCCCTAAGCAGTCTCTTAAGAGGCAAAGAAACCCCAGGAGCTTCGAGGTCAGCTCAAGAGGTTGTTAATTACGATTCCTATAAATACAGAGGAGCTCTGGATTGGTTAGTGTTTTTGTTCATTTCATTTTTATCTCTGAGACAAGAGTCTGAGGAAGTGCATACCCTGTCCCTGACCTACGAGTTCCTGGACACCTGACTGGGGGAAAAGCTTCAAGGCACAGCAGAGAGAGGTCTGAGGGAAGAGGTAGAAGGAGAAGGGTTGCAGAGCCAGAAACACTGTTATTCAGATAGGAGCAGGAAGATCAACTAGCTGTGAAACTGCTCTTTTAGTGCTTTCTTTTTTCACAAAGGCATTGTTTTCTCACTGTCATCAGGATGTGAGAAATCCCCACTTCATTATCTGCTGTTTGGTGCTGAACCTTCTACCAAGGACTTATCTTTTATTTGTGAAAGGTGATTCTAAGGAAAAATATTAAACTATTATGTCTTATAATGCAACTCTTTGACAAAAAGGTACAGATTCCTACCAGAGGTCTCTTTTATTTTTTCCTCCAGGCTGAAACTATTACTCTTGTACAGAAAGCAAAGGGTTTGTCTCCCTTCCCAGAAAAATTCCACCCATTTTAACAGGAAGAGGGGAACTTTTATCTTCTGTTCCTCATCCAGATCTTCACAATCATGCAATGTTTTATCCTGGCAAACAGGGAAATATTTGTATTTTCCCCATATTGCAGATGGATAATTAAGGCAGAAGCAAACTAAACACCGCACATTGATTGGAGCCCAGCTCAGCAGCCTCAGGATCAACACTGAAGTTCATGAACCCAAGCTAGGAGCTGTGCTCAAGCTGCTGCAAAGCAGGAAGCGAGCAATGCTCTGACAGCCAGACACCCACATTTCTGAATGTCTGTGTAGACCCAGAGCTCCTGCTCCCACCATCACCCTGTCAGTGACACCCAAACCGGCATAACTTGAGGGTACTTGGAGAAAGGATCTAAGTGACATGTGTCTGCAAAATGCCTTTAATGCCAGGCATAGCACAGTTCTGATCTTTGGTAGGTCAACAACAGGCAATGCAATGTGCCTGGTCATCCCTGGGAGGTTATGGAAAGAGAGTTCTTCAGGCTTAAGAATGAGCCCATTTCCTCTATGCTTCATGACAGACCATGGGTCCCTTCTCTCCTCCCAGATGAGCAGGGCTGGGCTGTGCAAGCTCAATCTACACCCTCTCCTCCTTCCCTGCTCCCATTGCTCTTCCCTGCTTACCTGTCCTGCACTCCTCCTGGCAAGCCATGAGAAAGGAGGACAGTACTGGCAGCCCAGCTCCTGCTGCAGGGGTGCTTGAGGAGGGCTGCTATGTTTGTAGTGGAAAAACGTGGAGAAGGTAGCTGCCAAGGCAGGCAAAGGGACGTGGAGACAGATGGCTGTGTGCACAGGGAGCAGTGCCTACGTGGGGGACAGCTTGTGGGAGGTTGCACAACTCGGTGCTGCTTTCCCCTTAGCAGTCCAGGCTGGATTCCTGCTGTGGACACTTACATAATGGTAATAATCTCCCTTCCTCTATGACTCTGCTAGTGTGGGGTGGCCACACAGTCAGTGACTTCCTGACATGCCTTATGTCTTCTTTCTACCCTTTGGTTTTGATTTGGGATTTTGCTGAATGCAACACTCCTTTCTGGTTATTCTGGAAGCTCTTGGGGGATTTGTAACAGCAATAATGTATGGTAGGTTTGGCTGGGAAAATTCTGTTTAACAAAAAATGTTGAGGTTTGGAAACTTATTTTTGTTCTCTGTTGAAATAAAATCAAAGTCTTCCAAAAACTATTTTGGAAAAGGAGCAGAGCAATCTGTTAGGAACCCACTGGGTGGCAGGAGGTCCTTGTTTGGAGCTGAGCACAACAGGATTATGGGTCTCAGTCTCTGCTCCCCCAAAAGTGGGCCCTAGGCAGGGACTCTTCAGAGGTGCTGCTCCTTTGTTCTGGTTCACACTAGAAATTCCGTTCTGGATGTCATTACAGAAAACCAATATATTTTCATTAGAAAAAATTCATTGCAATGAATTTGTATTTTCTTTTGAAGAACTCCAGGTCAAGCTGAAGTTGAGGCCATGCCACAGAAATTAAGTTTTTCAGGTTCTTAGTATTCATTTAACTTTTCTTCTGAGCATGTGTTAGGCTACATAGCTTAACTTGGTGTTTATTTTTTTAATTTTAAAATGTGCCATTTACAAAATAACAATATAAATCAAAAGCACAACCACTGAACTTCTGTGGGAAATGGCCTGGCTTGCTTCTCAGCTGCTGCTTGCCAGCTTCACTTCAGAAAGTCATCTGGCTCTGGAGCTGCCTTCAGAAATGTGCTGAAGGGATTCCAAGGCATGTACAAGATTAGCAAAATCATTTCAGGAGCAACAACAACACAGCTCCCCACCTCACGGCCCAGCCAGGCTGGAGGGGTGAGCCAACAACAATCTTGTGAAATTCAAGAGGGATCAAGGCAAACTCCTGGACCTCCAAAGGAAAAACCCTGCAAGGGTGGAGACTGGGGGTGGCTGGCCTGGGGAGAAGCTCTGTGGGAGTCGCTGGTGCCCTGGGGCATCATGGGCCATTCAGGAGCCAGCAGACACCAGACATGGTCCATCCATACATCTAGGGATTGGATTAACCCCCCCTACTCTGCACTCATGAGACTGTGGCCCGATAGCTACAGTGTCTGGTTTTGGGGTTCCCTCAATACAAAACATGGACAAGCTGGTGTACGTTCAGTGAGGCTGGTCAGGGCTGGAGCAGTTCCCTGTGAGGAGAGGTTGAGGAATGGGCTGTCTCAGTGTGGGGCAGAGATGGCTCCAGGGAGGCTGGAGAATAGTGGCCCAGTTTCCTCACAGCAATGGAACAACAATGCTGATTTTGCTGTTAGGTACTCCATTTCTCATTAAGCTTCACACTAAAGGTTGTGTGATTTGTCAGAGCTTAATTCTGACAGCCCTAGAGAGAAGGGGCCACTTTATGTGGATGGAAAGACAGGATATTTCACCTCCCCCTGGCAAGGGGAAGAGTACTGCCTGGGGAGCAACAGGAGCCGCAGCTCCTTACCTGGATCCCTGGCTTTTGAAGCTGCCCCATGATGGAAAACATATATCTACCTTACATTTTTTAGAAGGATGGGGAAAGTTTTGCTGCTGTGTATACTCTGTTGGAGGCCCACAGAAAATACCCACTGGAAAATGCCAGTATTTTTTTTTAAACCCAGAGAGAAATTTCACACCCCCATACTTCCCCATCAACTGCTTCAGCGTGTCTCCTAATAACATGGTCTAGCCCTAGAGGTAGACCAGATCTTCAAGTTCATCTCATCCATCTCTCTTCTAATTCAGAATTGTGCCCTATAATGGGTAACTTCAAATGGCTTCATCAGTTAAATTTGAACAGACTCCTGTTTTCCAAGTTTTTGAAATACTAATCCCCAATAGATGTCACTCTTTAGTAAACGTCACATGGAGAAAACTGCTTTAAGGGATGCCACTGTTAAGAGAGACCAGTTGTGTTGCACTATCTTGCATATTCAATTGGTAAAAAGAAGTAAAGGCCACATACTTCTTTCAGTGTGAGGGAGGATTTTCTTTCATTGGCTTTGTTTAGTTTCTACTCCCTGTATACATTGCTGATATCTATAACGTGATCCCAGTCTTCATGTAATAAAATCAATTTGAACTCAATTTCTCATTCTTTGATTGGCTCAATCTCTTTGCAAATGAATCCATTGTAAATGAATTTACAACACAAGACTTTTTTCCACATTAGTTGGAAAGGCCTCTCATTTCACTTTCAATCATATATGACAATCTAATAGAGGCATGATACAGCCCTTCATGCAGGTGGGAGACCACTTTGCCTATTAGGGGGCATTAATGACATTTATTCCTCGTTTCACAGAAGGCTTTTGTTGTAATATCACCTCTAATCTTATTTTCTGTGTCTAACAGGAAATATATTAATAGTTGCTCCTTAAAGAAACATTGCAGCCTCTTCTTGATGTTGCCTCAGGCTTATCTTCAGCTGTGTGTGACTGGGTCTGAGAACAGGCTCAGCATTTGAAAGAGACAAGCTGGGGAGTGAAAATGAGAAACGTTTCCATCTGAGGGGAAACCAGACTGCAAGACTCTGCTAAAAATTTCAGACCTTGAAACTTGTGGAGCTTGCTGAACTGGGGTTTTGTTTCAGCCCCAGAAAATGACAAGAATCCATTGTGCAAATTGTGTACAGATGTGGGCCTGGGTATCACACATAACCCACATTCTTAGCTGTTTGCATGTCGGATTTCATTTGTAGACCATATCCAATTTTCAAATTGAACTCTCTTTTTCAGTTGCAGAAGTGGCAGCAACTGTGGCCAAATCCCAATGCTCCCTGGCTGGTGGAGGGGGACCCTGATTGGGAAAGAAGTTTTTTATGCTTTGCTGTGTCCCCACAGATGGAAGAAGATGGGGAGAGAGGAGAGAACACAGGAGCACAGCACACCCAGCCATGTAGGCTCACACCATCCGTTTGTGATGGATGTCCTTCCCTGCTGCCCCAGGGCTGGATTCCCACATGTGCCACTAGGGCTGGGAAGGGAGCCAGCAGGACTGTAGCCACACCGTGCCCCCACCTAAACTCCACACTGTGACACATCCATCTTCTGTTCTCCCATGCACATGTGGCTGCCTGTGCTGCACAGTGAAGTTTGAAGAGAAGGCAAACCCAGGTTACATCAAGGTTTGCTGATTCCTAGTTGTATTCTGGGTACGGTTTTGTACATACACAGTGTGCAGAGTATACTATCTACCAGCAAAGCATTCCACTTATCCCAGGGAGGGCTTGGGCTGTTCCAGTTTATCTTATATAGAGTATATTTTTGTTGACTGCAATGGATAGAGATGAGTCTTGAGGGAATTGATAAATCTTATGCTGAGAAGTTTTAACTTAGACATGCATAAGGAATAAATTAATTTTTAATACATTCTTCAAGAAGCACTTTTTTGGCTCAGGACCATCATGCCTGGTGTGTTTATAAAGGCACACGTAGCATGGTTCAGTTAAGAGTCTGTCAGTGTTTCCATTGTAAACCCTATCTTCAGAGGCTTATATTGTAATTCCAATATAAAACTCAATCCCTGTAAGAAAAAAATGGCATCAGTGTTGGCCTGGGAGTAATGTTTTCTTAATGATTTTTTATATTCAGTTTTTCTCTTACCAGTGTTTGATTAATGTTAGCTAATAAGAATACTTTCATCTTTCATCATTTTTAAACTTGAAATCATAATGTACCTTGTATCCTAATGAGTTGGTGTATAAATGAACTTCTGTTTGTTTTTAACACTTGCACAGCTTAAAAACATTTCCAAAGATCTAGTTTGTATTTCGTAAGCTATTAATTAATTTTCTGCAATGTTCTACTATAGCATTTAGGAAAAAATATTATCCCAAGTAGGAATTGGAACCACAAAGTCATGCAGAAGCTCTCTAGCTATGCTCCCAGAAGTGCTATGGGGTGTTTTGCAGTTGGGACTCCTGGCCCTGCTGTGCAGCTGTTGCAGTCCTGCTGGCAGGTGATGGATGGTGAAAGCTCACTGGGTGAAGTTCAGCTCTCCAGCAGAGAGCAGGCTTAATTGGCATCTCTGAGAGGAGGGGAGACCAGTGCACACACCAACCCTCCCCTTATGCAATTTTTTCCTTCTCTTAAACACATGCTCACAAGACCTCCACAGGAAATGAGGGCTCACAGATGCATTCATGCAACCTAAAAAAGGCTAATATTAGTTTTACATGAAAAGCTTTTTTATTTGATATCTGCTCATGAAAAGAAAAAAGTCCAATGTTAGGCTAATGATGCAGTTTTGCCCTTATCAGCTTCTTTTCGCCCATAGGCTTTATACAAGGCCCCTGGCACTGGGTAATGTTATATACGGTATGCATTGCCTACAGTACCTCAGCACAACAGGGCAGATTAAGGACAGAGTTTCCACCTATCCTTTGAAGATTTACGTCAGACCTTTAAACCTCCTGTGAAAACAGTTTGGTGATTTAATTCTTTTTATGATACTCAGCAACAGCTTTCATACTTCCACAAACACTGTGTAGCTGTCATACCATAAACAGTCATAAACTAATCCAGGCTTCTCCATATTGGAGCAAGGTATGACAGAAAGCAATGGGGTTCAAGGATGTGTGAATTTTATTTCCTGACAGTCGGGGTTCACAGAGCTTGTTGAGTGCATAAACTTTTCCCTCCCCTCTATAATCCTCTTTTCAACCCAATTTAAACAAACAAATATGCTTAGGGTTCTTTGTGTGTTTCACATTATAATTGGGCTTGAAATTCAAGATGGACACATATGGAGACCATATATGGTGCAATGTATCTGTGGTTCGCTGGTCCTTCGCCTGCTTTGTTGGGCTGAACACTGCACATTAGTAGTTTCAAGACAGCCTCCCTAAAAGCCTGTGTTATGGACAGATGTTGAGCTTTCCAGCTTTTATTCATCAAAGAAAGCCTACCTAGATGTATTTTGGGCCTCCTTTTGTAATTTTCATATGCCTTACAACCATGAATGGATGTGTCACACACTACCTTACTGAGCAGTACTTTTATGGTTGTGGAGCTGAATCAGAGAAACTAATTAAATGGGTTGATGAAAGTCACACAGGAAATTTGTGACAGAGTCAAGAATTTCCTGAAAGCCAACCTACTGTTTTCAATTATTGTTTTTCTGGTTCTTCTTTGGCAGTATTCAAAGTAGAGGTGAATCCTATATTGAGTATTCCTCTCTGTATATGTACTTGCTCATTAAGAGAAGATCTGCCAACCTTTCTTCAAAGGGCATCTCTAAGGAGAGAAAGGAGACAAAGGGCAGGAGAAAGGACTTATTAGTTGCACCCCACGCACGTGTCAAAAGCTAAAACACAGAGCCAGTAATGCAGTCTGCTCCAGGCCACACAGGAAGTTTGTGGCAGAGACAGGGAATTTAATCTACATCCCCTGAATCCCAGCCCAGGCTTTCAATGTCTTCCTTAACCAGTTCATATTTCATCTGATATGCAGTCTGTACCGTATAGTCTTGGAAATTATTTTTTTATTTATTTTTACTCTCCCTTCCTCTCTGAAATAATCTAATCCAGGAACATTTGCACTGAACTTTTGAACCTTTGATGTTTAAGTAGGTTCAAAATTAGGCAAACTGTGTTTTCATGTTGTTAATTGGAATCACTGTGCCTGGATCTTTTAGCAGCCTCCACATGGTTAACTTCAAACTCCCATGTCAGCCTGAAAGAAAAAAACACCAAACACATCATGTCCCATTAAATGTGTTAAACATTTTAACTGTACAATATGTGGAGTCAGGTAGATCTTTAGAAAACTCAGTCAAGAGAATGACAGGCATCTGTGTATATACTTCCTCCTGCCTGGGCTGAAGGTCATTATTTTGAACTAATAGCTGACCCCTTTGGCCTGTAGAAGGTCATTATGCTTAATGGCCTGAGCTAATTTGTTGTGCTACAGGGTTGGCTGATCTTTATTTTAATCTGCACCTTCTCCTGCTCTTGTGGGGAAAGCAACTGCTCTGATATAATCCAGTTGGCACAAAATTGCCTAAAGGAGGGAACAGACAAGCAGATAGGAGACAGGACTTTACTCAGTATTGTGCTGAGGATTGACTTTCTTGCCAAAAAACAAGCAAACAAACAGAAAAAATCAAGGAAGGAAAGGCAAACCATATGTATACATAGACACACGTGTGCAGAGAGTGTAAGAGAGTGAGAGAGCAGGAGTGAACCAGGGCAGAGGGAATGGAAAAGAGGGAACAAGGAAAATCGTGATAAAGAAAGACAGTTTCACAAGCAAATCTACCTTTTTAACCCCATTTTCTTTTATTTGAGACACTTTGGAAGAATAACACCCACACGATTTGCTGCCAGGAAACAGAGATAGTTTGTTCTCTTTCTCACAAAATAAAGTACCTAATTTAAAAGCAAAATCCCTTTGCCAGCCACATGTGCCCATGTATCTTCTAGCATTACAAAACAGGCTGCTGTGAGTGACACAATTAAAAATCAGCTAAAATAGAAAGCAAACACATAGAGAGCATCAGCTGTTAGTCACATTCTCAGAGGGGAGGCAAAATCTCATGGGGTGCTGCTCTCACAACATTTGCACAGACAGCACTGTTTTTGTCTCCTTGAAACCTTTCTTCAACTCTTCAGCCCAGGAAGGTGCAGAATTGCTCCAATGGGGTATGGGGCTCCACCACCAGCAGGGCAGGGGTTGCAGGATTTCTGGGCAAAGAGGGAGACAGGCTCTTGTCCTTTCTCTACCCTCAGCATTTTTCCTCTGTTCCAAATGGCAGTGTGTCACAGAGTCTTTCTGTCTGAGCTGATATAAATTTACATTTACTCCTTCCGTGGCTGATCCTGGTCTTCTGCACACATTCTGTGCCCTGGGTATGGAGAGGCAACACAATGAAAAAATGTCAAATCAGCAGCAAAATGAAGATTTTACAGCTTACATGAGCTTGCATGCAGAGAAGCAAAGCTGCTTTACATGTGTGTGCTTTTGTATCTGCAGCCACACATGCATGAAATGGCCTAGAAATGTGCACAGCATGACAAACTATTGCAAATCGCAGGTCCTTGTTCCTCCTTTTTCCCATTAATTTTCCATGGTCTGCTGGTCTTGCTGATATCTTGTCTACTGTGCTGTGGTTGGCTGTTCAGGGAGGCTTGCACACTGCTTCGTATATGTGCTATGCAGGAAACTGCAGAAGTGACAGGGCCTTGGAGCTGTGCAGTGGTGCTTTCCCCCATCTGCACCCATTGCAGCTGGCAGCAAGCAGTGCTTCCCTTGAGGCTCCAGTCTTCCCCTCCAGGGCTTCAGTTCTTTCTGTACTGGAGCCTTCTGGATGTGGGTGGTGAAAGTCACGGACATCCCTGATCCTGTCATCCAGGATGACTGCCCCCAGGCAGTCCAGCCCTGCCACCAAAGCCAATGGAAATGCAGTGTTTGTTTCCATGGCTCAGCCTTGACTCTGTTCCTATTAATGGTGTCTGGGCTGCCACGACTAAATTACCTACAACAGTAGCCTTGACATTCAGGGGTGGGATGGAAAGCTTAAGCTCAAGTGCTCAGGTGTCCAAGTTCTTAAATATATGAGAATTATGCTCTTGTATTTAATTTAAAAAAAAAAATAAATAAAGCACACAGATGAATTTCTATTGCATTTTTGGCCTGCACTCAATCCCAAAGGTTCCTTGCATTTGCTGTAATGGATGTTAAAAATCACAGCTGCACAAGGTTGTTGGTCCAATGGTCCCAGGGTATCATGTGTCTTCACCATGTATGGAAAGGAGTATCCTCATGGGGCAGTCTGAGATGTGGCCAGTGCTAAGCCATGTGGACCCAAGTCCTTGGGGAGCTTTCCTGTCCATGGGAAATCTTCCCCTGTCCTTGTAGGGCAGGTCCCCCCTGGCTTTGGACTATTAGGAGAGCACAGGCCCCAGGATCAACACTGTTTGTCAGAGAGTGTGCACCTCAGGTATCAAACACACCTCTAATCTTTCCATCTACACTAGCCTGAAAATTTGCAGTATTACACTCTACAATTTAAGCAATTGATTTAAAAAGTAGTTTAAAAAGCACTTTCTTGCAGTGACTTAGTAAAAAATTTAAAAGTCAAGATCTAAAAATTATCTGCCTGAAACAGCATGTCTCATGGTTTTGCCGTGTGTGCAGCAGTGGTGTTTTTGTTTTGTTTTGTTTTGTTGATTTTTTGGTTTTAATTTCTCTGTAAGATCTTTGGATTTCTAATATTTTGGGTTTCTTATGTTCCCACAGAAGATCTCCCATGGTAGACTGAGTACCCTAGCAAAATAAAAGGCCTCCTGCAGGTGGTGCTACAATGCTGCAAGTATTTTTAATTAGAATTGGCACAAAAAATGCCTCCATTATAATTTTCTCTCACTTTACAACAAATGAAAATCTCTATGTGGGAAGTAGCTCATTACAGGCAGCCAAGTTCAAACTAGCTTCAAATGAAGATGTACAGGCAAAGCACCTTGGAGACCTGGACCTAACTCACCTTCAGTAGCACAACCCCATTTTCTCAGCACAGCTGGCAGTTGTGACATATTAAGAAAATAGTTTCTTCTCCCCCTGCAAATTCTGAAAAAAATTGTTGCCTTATTCTCCATACCCAATGACTTGTGCAGTTAAATATTATGGGGCAAAATGAAGCTCTAAGATATACTATAACAGATGGGTTATCTGTAGCATCTTACACCCCATATAAGTGTAGGAATGTACAAGCAATAGACAACCAAAAGAAAAATGGTTTAAAACCCCTTAAGTGTCTGCTAACAAAAAAAGCTTCATATTCTATGCATCTCTGATATTCCATAGACTAGGAAAAATAGCTTGACTCAGCCAGAGTAGCCTGATGGGCCACCTCTGAATAGACATGGCCAGTATTCATTCCCTTTTGCCTTTAAATGACATTGGATAGCCCAAATATAATGAAGCCATTATGTAGGAAAAAAAATTAACCTGTGGAGCAAAATACTTGCATTTAAAACCTTTGTAATTTCAACGATCTTTACAAGAAAAGTTTTGTTCTACAGATTTTCTTGTCTTTAAAAATGTGTCTTCTTTTTTGTCTTTCTTGCCTGCTGAAATTTGGTTTCTCCTTTTTTTTTTTTTTAATTTTGTTTATGGATTTACAGGTTATTGTGAAAGGAAAACTAAAAAGTAAAAATCTGTTGGGGAAAAAAAGGCAAAACAACTACCTTTTCTGATTAATAGTTAAACAATTTGGTGTTAAATATCCTTGGTTATTGCTTTTGCTTTCTATTTTTTATCCCAAACACACTCATGAATAATTCTTTTCCTTTTTCTATGAAAATACATTTTTAAGTGTGTTTGCTTGCTTGCTAGGCACAAATTATTGCAATTGTTGTAGTTAAGATAACCTAGCATGGCATCCTGTGACGTTACCCCACCTGCATTTGTACAGGGAAAGAAACAATTAAGCCATCAATACAAATGCATTTAGGGCTGTCAGATCACAAAATAAATGGAGGCTGAATGATGATGTAGTAGCAACACTTCTAAAAGAAACAGCTGCAATTAAATTAAAAAATGCAGTGACAATAATTAAAATATATGAAATATTTATTTCAGGTAACAATTAATCTTATGCCTCAGAATGATATTGTATTTTTTTCTGTTCCTTATGTTCAGCATCTGAAATTTCCCAGGGAATTTACAGGGACAGGCATCTACTTGGAAACAATAACAACTTGCTCTTCAGTGCAGTTTCAAGGAACGTCAGGACAGGTGCAATATCCATTTATTCTTCAATCTCATTCTCAGAGAGGTACAACTTGTCTTGGGTTAGCATGGCTATTAGCAGTTCAACAAGAAATTGTTATTTTTATAATTAGAGAAGTGGTTGCTTCTTATAAATTGAAAGCCTGTTAGCACTCACCCGTTGAACTAATAGGATATTGTGTTACACACATCTATTTCCTTGCAATGTGCTACTGTGATCAAGAAGATGCTCCTTATTTAATGTAATATTAGCACTGGCACAAACGACTTTTAATTTTTTTTCATGAAGTGAAACCCTGCATGTAGATATGGTTTTAAAACACATAAAACAATACCTATCACTAAACAACCATGTCTTCTTGAAAAATCAGATGCACAGAGGGGACATAGAGACATTTTCTGAGGTTGCTTTGAAAAAGTCTAATCTTCAGAAGAAATTTCTAATGAAAATAACTGAAATAGAAAGATTCAGTGGCTGCATATGCACACCTTCTGCCCTCTTGGGAAGAAAGCTTTGCCTTAGAGTGTTGTTAGTTTGTTTTTGGAGACACTAACCCTGGGGACTGTTCATTTGGATGCTATTTATGGCTTTCTTTGGACACATCAGTGTGTCCTTGAGGGTAAAGGAATGACACCAAGTCTGGACTCAGCACTCCAGGGGTTTCTGCATTAGCAGCAGGTCTCTCTGGGGGACCCTTCCTCTATGACTGGTCTATTTTATAGCTCTGTGCCTTTCTTTGGATGAGTCCCAGAGCTCTGTATGGGTCACATCACACAGGCAAGATTAGAGGGGACACCTGGTTAGCTGAGCCCAAGGGATTTGTGTGGTACCTCTTACTTAGCTGCCCAGTGCTGTGGAGATTGAAGTGATGTATGTGCATAGGCACACAGGGACACACTCAGACACAGACATAGAGACTCAGGTCCCACTAACAAAGAGAGTTTGAATGAAGCCCATGTTGTGTTCAGACACTTCCATGTAATATTGAGGCCACCATTAGAGGAAATTTGCCTTTTTTGTAGGTTTATTTTCCTGCATTATTTAAATCACTTTCCATAGTTATTTTTAACACTGACATGTAAATGTCACCACAGAGCTTAAGTGAAGGCCAACCAGCTACTGATTGTAAACCTTGTAAAGCACTCCTATTATTATTATTATTGCTACTACTACTACTACTTTTTCGGAGCATAATGCTCTTCTGAAACAAAATCTCTGCTTTTGGATTTCTTCGTACACTGGAACTACAGACTAAACTTTTAGTGATTTGAAAACAACCTACTGTATCTTTACCTGTGAAGGAAATGATTGTGCTGTCTCCTTGGTGAAGCTACTTTAAGATACTTCTGGAGGTTATAATTTAATGGCTGTACCAATTTTACACAGGAAATGACATAACAGTCATCTACCAGAAACCATCAGAAAAACCCCACAAAATCTTTTGAGGCAGAAAGAGCAAGGCAGTACCTATATCAGAGAACCACAGGCTTTTTATATTTACTAAAGAATTTTCCCTGGCTGGGCAGTCTGTTGACATAAACCTGAAGCAACTGAGAAACCATTTCTATATTAGTACTTTGCTCAACTGCTGATAAAAAGCCTAGTTGTAAATCCTTTAATCTTTTCTATATGAAAGAAAGCAGAATTTTCTTTTTTTTTTTCCCTTTGAAACCATAATCAGAATAGTTTGATTTAACATCACTGTGAGATTAGCATAGGCAAGAAGCCTGAAGATTGAATCAAATGGCTTTTGGTTGCAACAAGATTGTCTTGCCTATAGGAAAGGACTCAAATGGAGGCAAAGAAGCAGAAGTTTTAGCCATGGTTCTCTCTCTTACTGTTCTACTAAACCTGGAAAGTTCTTACCTCTATTCTCTGTGACAAGAAGTCACAAACCTCCTCATCTTTCACCATAAGCTTATAAGATTTCCTCTGGGCACCCTGAGAGTAACTTCACTATATATGTGAGCTGTCTGTGTGAAGCCTTCCCATAGACCAGTTCCTTGTTAACTTGGACAGGCCATGAGCAGACTGTGAGATTAAATAACTCTGTTAAAGAGGAGTTTATCTGTTGGTAATTGGAAGGGCCCTAAAGGCAGTGTTCAAAATGTCCACATTCAAACTGAACTGATCATAGACCCAAAGAATGTATTAGCTGAGTAAATTGGCCTTTCAACTTAGCACGTTTCTTGACATACCTAATAATATTGAGAACAAAGCAGAAAGAGATTAGAAGAAAAAGCAGTATTTATCATGTGGCCAGAAACTACTCTCAGTTGCTCTGGTCACACATAAATATTATAGTAATTCTTGTGCAGAATGGTGGCTGCAATGCCTCACACAAAAACACAATTATTGTTTGTTGTGAGTAGGCATTTAGAGATACATTGTCTCAAAGAGAAAGATAAACAACATGCATACATGTTTATTTTCCTACAGTGTAGGGAACCTTTTCCTCTTATTTCTATACACATTAGATGGCTCCCCTCCTACTAGCTTTTGTAAAGAATGGCTTTAGCTTGTAAATTGCAGGATAAAGGACTTCAAAAGCACGGCAGCAGGACTGCAGATTTTGTTATATATTTATTATTAAACATCCCTGAATGCAAAGAAACAAATACCTGATCAGCAGGTAACTCAAGGGCTGACTGGAATGCCACTTTTAAGTCCTGTTGTGAAGAAGTACCCATCCTTGTCTGAGGTGGAGTTCCAAGAGTTCAAAATTTTCATTCTGAATCACCATGAATAGTTACTGTCATTATTTGTTTCTTTTTTTATAATTATTTTTGATTGCAACTATCTTAGGTAAAACAGTGCTGACTGGGTTATTTCAGTGGTTGCTTAATTTATTAAAATATTTCTCTTACACAAAAGTTTGTATTACACTTTATATATAATTCTGTTTCTAAATAAAAAGGTTCAGAACAGAAATGCTATGAAAAGCTGAGGTTTCTACCAATTAAAAAAAAAATGAAATCTGTAGAGCTAAATTCTATGAAGGTATGAGAAATTGAGCCTTGATCAAAGAGCATTTTCTAGTGATAAATATTTGGCTATGCATATCCAATTACCTGCTTACCTTTCCAACAAGGTCAACAGATGGGAGACAGAAAGAACTATGCCATTTTGAAGACTGTTATTATAAACATTCATGTCTGTGTGTGAGGAACCGTCAGCAGAAGACCAAATCCAAAATCAGCCAGTATAATGACAGGATTTACCCTGCCTGATGACCACATTTATTTCTGTTGCAGTGGAGGTACTGTAATTTGTTTTATGCCTGCATTTCTTCTATATTTTTTCCTCCAGAACTGTAAAAAACAATGTACCATGAAAATATTTTTTTTGAGTAAATAGTCACACGACATCCTAAGAATAGATAAAATTCATTTATCATTCCCATGTTTACTTTTAAGATTTTTCTGAAGTAGTAGAAAAGAAATCAATAGCAGCTACAGAAATTAGTTTTGACATTTGAAATCTGACACACAAGGTTGGCATATTTTCAGTGTTTTGTTTGCCATTCCTTTGCAGCTACTGCTAATGGCTTTGCAGTATTCTGTGCTTTGGATGTGCAGAAATGGTTCCAAGTAATATGTCTCAGATATATGAAGGCAGAAAAATGTTTTTTAAAGGAAACTTCAGTGTTTTTCTTCACTGTGAAATTTTATGTAGGAGTGTTGCTTTTTTAAGTTCTCTAACATGTGATGGGAACTGGTGGAGCAGCAGCTACAAACTTCAGCATATTCTGGGAGCTGACAAAAATCTTTAATTAGGCATGTATTTTAATTTTTTTTAAAATAAATATGTAACTTATTATTAATATTTGCTTTCCACAGTTATTTTGACCTTTCATAAAACAAAAAGCCAAACCAATGAAAACATAAAATTTAAATCTGGAATTATGGAATAAACCCAGAAACATGAGCATGGTTATGGTCTCTCCTGCTCCATTTCACTCCACTATCTGGTTGCTGAAAGCAGTATATACACTGTTTTATCCTGGTGATTTTACTGTTTTGCAGTTTTTCAGCAGAATAGGGGTGAGAATACATTGGTTGATCTTCCTGGAAGAATGGAAGGAGCAGTGAGCGCCTGTGGTTTGATTGCTGCTGGGCATCCCCTGTCCACTTCCACTTCTGCGTGTGGCAGGGAAGACACCAGCCTGTGGCTTACATACACTGGGAAATATGATTTCCAAACTAACAGACAAGAAGGTATATCAGAACAACAGGCTGGGATACTGGCAGGTTTTTTTTTCTCAGTGTCAAAAGTGGTTAAACATGTATCATATTTGCCTTACCTATCTGAAATGCAAACTATGCTTATGCCTGTAATAACTTTCTGTAAGTTTCTGTTAAAGGAATACACACGAGTTCTTCTAATGGAAAAAGGGAAATAATATTGCTGTACAAGATGTCACCTGTGAAGAGAGGAAACAAACCCAAGGAGCCAAAGAAAGAAAAGAAAGATGCATCTGCAAATATATTTGTACATGTGCCCACACAAATGAATACATGTGTGTGTGCATATTTTCATTCCAAATGCAAAGTGGGATTGATCTTGGTTAACACTGGACAACAAAAACGTAGACTCCATCTAAAAAGTTATGCTCTGCAGCCATATTAATATGTAGAGACAAGTAGGGAGCTCCCATAGTATGAGTAGATTAATTCTAAAGCAGAAGTCTAAGATCAATCCAAATAATTCCCCCTCCCTCAGTCACACAGTAATTTCTGGCTTTCTCTTCTACAACCTGTAAAAGAGTGTCATTGTCTTTCCAATCAATTTAAGAAAAAACAAATTCCAGAGCTGTGAAGTGCCATTCCAATGGAGGACTGAATGAATGGCCCAGGGATAGAGCACAGCTCCTCTCCACCATTAGACTGGGGGCAAGCCATATTAAACCTTGTGGAATACATTTCAATATGTGTAGACTTTTTGCATAAAGTCTTTTCTTACTAAAAATAAACTCTCTCATGGGAAGACTGTAAAATCTGAATGAAATTTTTATTTTCTTAAATGTCTTGCTTGTATCAAAGGTGTTTTCCTAAAGCCCTTAAAATAATAAACTGAGAGTAATTTTCCAACCCAGACTGTCATTTAGAAATATCCAGAACATAACCCTGTTCTATTTTCTGAGTGTATAGGGGTGACATGACAGTCTCCAGTAGTTCACCAGATAACACTACTGTTGGGAAAGCCTTCTGATAACATAGGAGTTGATCTAAAGCAATACAAAATCAGCTTTAATTAAACTTAAAATTTTAGCTGAGTCCCTTTTATTTTAATCAACTTTTTCACTTGTATATATTTATTTGCATTTTCATTTCCCAGTCAGGAACAGAGATGGAAGTTCAGAAAAGCTTTTTTTGTTGTTGTTTACTGAAAGAGGAGATCTCAAAAAGGCTGTGAGAAAATTGGTTCTTTTAAGGATTTCAACACTCTGAACAGAATCACATAGTCTTCAAGAAGGGAGTTTATATTAATCGAGGTAAATAACTGCATTTACGGAAGAAAGTTTTACTTACTGAATGCATTTCCAGTGAACATCATAGGTGTGTTAGCAATAATGATACAACCACCAACAGAAGAAACATGCCTTCAGAGTACATTACATTTGAAATTTCCTCCTTCTCAGTAAGGAAAAGATCCAGCTGGATGCAAGGCTTTCTAGTCTACACCTATGTTATAAATTCAAAATGCCACATCATAGCCTTTACACTATCTAATTACTGGCACCATTTTGCCCTTAACCAACTGGTGCTCTCCCAGAGATGTTCTAGGGAGCATAAACCAACCCTGACAAATAATCTGGATGCAGCCACCCTGTCTTGGAAGGTAGGAGACTTTAAAAGCATGGATCTGGGCCAGTCCCCACACAACGAAACCCAGAGAATGGGCCCCAATACAATGGCCTCTAATGGGGTAGAAGTTGCTTTAGAATTTTTACTGCCTGTGACTGCACAAAACAGCAAAGTATGATGAAGTGAAATAAAATACTGAACCTAAATTAATGTACCTTTGGGGCTATAAGAATAAATTTTTGGTGACAAAAGTGGAGTCAGGGGTTGTTACCTTGAATTCATACTTTCCATTCCTCTCCTGCTCTAACTAAAAAGAAATGACCTGAAAATCACAATACCTAACCCATGATGAGGTCTCTAATGGGTTCTGGTTTAACCATACATGAGCCTTTGGGCAAGGTATATTTTGAAAGGAATCAGGAAGCTGAGCCAAAGCCTTATTGGGGGGTATTTCTGCCCTTGCTAGGTTGTGGTCTCATCATGTCACTCAGGAATGAGGCACTTGCTGTTACATTAAACACAAAAATAACACAGTAAATTGATTTATGTTGGCACAGTTTTCCTATTTTAAATTATTTACCTGAAATCCAAACCAGAACTGCAGTCAAAGTATAGTTCAGAGCTCAGATTTCTTGGGCTTACATGTTAGAGAACTTGACATTTGATCCAGATGGTCCATCTGCCTTTGATTACTGTTTTCTGGTAAATAAAATGAAGAGGATACATATATTCACTGCCACGTTGGAAAGAGCTAAAATAATATCAAGAGGTTTATAAAATAAATTAATGAAAGTAACCAGAAAGTGAGAACAAATACGTCTGCTTTCACTACAGATCTTTAGTATCCCCTTTTAACTACTGATGCTTGTATTGGTGTATGGAGCCAAGAGAAAAGTGCACAAAGATGCCCTGCACATTGGAAGTAATTAGCAAATTCCACCAACAGCAACTGCGCATCTTTTGCAAATATGGACTGAAGTAAAAAAACATTTTTCATTTTTTAATAAAATGCTTTATCAGCAGAGATAGAACTGGAGGTCAGAGGGCACCTTACCTATAAGGCTGTTGAGATGTGGAATATGTTAAGATATCACATTTGGTTGTGATCAGTTTGATACTGGTTTTTAGCAAGTGCCTGCCAGACTGTAGTGCAAGTATTAGTGGGAGCATTTTTGAGATAGGAGGCTTTTGGTTAACTTTATGATTATCATTAGGCTTTTTTCCTCATTCTTTTAAACTTTGGGTCCTAGCCAGGACCTGAAAAGGAAATACCTCTGTACCCCGAGAGAAACTATTTGTGAAGAATTTCTGGCTTGACCTTAAACAGGAATTGTCTGGAATTACAGGAAAGACTTTTTACAAGACTTCCCTCCCAGCTTTGCAAATGCAAGCCATTCAGAGGTATTGGGTGCTTATCAGCAGCTCTGGGAAGCATTTGAGGTTTGTCCAATTTATAGCTAACAGGGAGAGGTCCTTGCAAATGGCAAAGAATAGTACCATTTTCCCTGCAAGTTGTTAGTTTCCTGAGTATGGGCTGGGTTGGAACGGTATGGAAGCAACAGTAAAAACAAGTAGACAAAATAATCTGATTTTCAACCTCAACGTTTCTGACATGACCATTCAGTGCTACCATAGCCAAGGAAAAGCAGTTAAGAAGGCAAATATGTGTGTGCCTTATTCCATCAATATTAGCTCTTTAAATTAGGGTCCCAAAATGGACCTTTTCCGCTGTGCATGCAGAAGGTATTATCTCTCCATATCCAAACAATCTAAAAGAGCTCTGTGTTACAAAAGGGTTTATTTTGCAAAGCTTTCTGAAAATGTGGGTAAATGTCTCTGCAAAGAAGACGTTTCCAGATTCATGGAATGAACTGTATCTGCACAGAGCAATTAAGAGAAAATTTAAGATGCTTGTCAGATACTGATGTGATTGAAAATGTTGCTGTGTAAGTGCCAGTCCATAAGGATCCTGACCTTAGAAGAACTACTGGCATGTTGCAGTCTGTGTTCCGCTTGTAACTTCATGCCTATTAGGAAGTTTCTGAAGCTTTAGCGTGCCCAGATGCTCCTTCCAAATGTTTGATTTGCCTGTGGCCCTGCTCTTTGTTATTAGATATTTACTACAGATTTGTTTTGAGGAGAGTTGCTTACCTTGTGCATTTACTGGGTGAAGAATTTGGCTGTTTCATCTGAACTCAAAACTGAGAAACCAAGAGAGGTGTTCCAGTCAAAATTACTTGCTCTATTCATTTCCATGATCGAAGACTTGTGTTTGCTTGGGGAAATCTCCAACTGTTTTGCTATTCCTGCAAGAAGTAAAGGAAGCAGTCTCCCAAATTCATCTTTTTGGGGAATGCCTTTATAACATAGTTTCAAGAGAGAGAAGAGGGTCACCACCTCACTGGAGCTTTTCTTTACTAATATATATGAGTTTTGTGTAATGGGATTACTACCTTCTCTTGAAATTTTACAACTATTTAAGTACACTTAGGCATATGTTACTATGTTACATTGAAGAGCTGTTTATTTGAATGTCAAGTCTGTTGAGATATTAAACGAGATACAGTTTAAGATCTAAGGGTGAAGCTAAATAAATACAGCAATTTTTCATCAATTTTCACACTTTCTAACAGTGATTAACCGTAGGCCCTCTTCAGATCTACCTGCAAGTCTGCAAGTTCTTATTGCTGTTGTTATTATTATTTGACTAAACCTTATTACTAATTATTTTTACCCGCTTGATTAGGCGCAGACTGTGTCCACAGGAGATGCTTTTCCTCTAGGGAACTTTCAATGGAACTAGCTCGTGTTCCAAAGAGTCTAGTGACATTTAATCATAGGATCATAGAATAGTTTGGGCTGGAAGGGACCTTAAAAATCATCCAGTTTCAATCCTCCAGTCATGGTCAGGCACATCTTTCACTAGACCAGGTTTCTCAGAGCCCAGACCAACCTGGCCCTCAGCACTTCCAGGTGCGGGGCATCCATGTCTTCTTTGGGCAAATTCTTCCAGTGTCTCACCACACTCACAATAAGGAATTTCTCCCAAGCATTTAATCTGAATTTACTCTCTTTTAGTTTGAAATAATTTCCCTTTGTCCTGTCACTACATTCTCTTGTAAATAGTCTCTCTCCATCTTTCTTGTAGGCTCCCATCAGGTACCAGAAGGCTTCAATTAGGTCACTAAAAGCCTTCTCTTTTCCAGCATGAACAATTCCAGTTCTTCCAGCCTTTTCTTGTAGGAGAAGTACTCCTTCCGTCTAATCACCTTGATACCCCTCGTCTGGGTTTGCTCCAACAGGTCCATGTCCTTCCTGTGCTGGGGCCCCAGAGCTGGATGCAGCCCTGCAGGTGGGAGCTCATCAGAGCAGAGCAGAGCAGAGGAAAATAATCCCCTCCCTGGCCCTGCTGCCCACGTTGCTTTGGATGCAGCCCAGGAAATGTTTGGCTTTCTGGCCTGGGAGTGCCCATGGCTGGGTCACGTCCAGCCTCTCATCCACCAGCACCCCCAAGTCCTTCTCCACAGGGCTGCTCTCAAGCCCTTCACCCTTCACCCTATATTGATACCTGACACAGGTACATTCCAACTAGACAATAAAGGCCCCATCATTAGTGCTTTGCCTAAGGTAGCTTCTCAAGCTGTAATAGATCAGATCAAACTTTGCAAATCAAACTTTATTTGAAATAAATTGTGTATCAGCGTTATACCAGAAAGCATAGAATGCTTCACTACTAACCTTGTGTGACTCTCTCACTGGCATATCAGTATTTCTAAAAGTGAAGGAATATCAGGCACAGATTTACCAGAGGAGGAAGGATTTTTTTTTTTTCCACTTTTTCCTGTTAGTCATTGTAGTGAGCTCGTTGGGACAAGAGGGAAGAACTAAGCTGAGCTGAGCTGAGATGTTAAGATTTCTGAGAGCACAGCATCTCTCTCTTTCATGCTCAATCTGACAAATTTGCTATAAAAATAATCCAGTTTTTAATTCCTTACTAACCTTATGTTAATATCATAAATGTATTTATCTAAGCTACTAAAAGTTGCCAAATTCATTTACTGTTTCTTTAAATATTGATCTGTCTCATATTATGAAATATTCTTCATCAATTGATAGCTGACAACTCAACCAATAGTGTGCATATCTAAATGTTTTTCTTTCTTTGTTAGTTAAGCATTCTGTCTCCTACCCACTGAGGGGATGTATTTTTAAACACACAACCAGAGCCAAATCCAGAACTTACGTACAATAACCAATTGAATACATTTTCATTAATTCACATGTATTTTTGTCTCTGTATTTTGTATTTTAAAGAAAAATCTATGAATAGCAGAAACTAGTTCAATTTAGAATCTTGTGCTAGGCAATTCAAATATTTTTATTTTTTAATGGAAAAGTTAAATGTCTTAATTATTTTACATGTGGTTGCACACAGATGTCATTATAATGATGAATGAGTGGTGAAACTACTGGTGAAACTATGAGGTCCCTGGCAGAGCCCCGAGTAGTGAAGGCCAGCTTTCCTATTGGAGTAGCTCTTTCCAGCTCCTTCCATTGAAGTCTTGAGTAAAAATTGCTCATTGGCTGATAAACCATACAATGCAGACAAACAGAGATCTGCTCCAGGTTTGCAAATCTGGAGGAGGCTGCACATGAAGAGGTGGTCGTTTCGTTACACTCAACTTGCAGCCTCAGCAGGGAGTTCCTCTCAAGGACATTGATGATAGCCTGTCTGCTTTTAGAAATTGAACAGTGTTGTTTGGGCATGCATACAATAAATTTTCCATTCACTGTCTTCATTCTGGAAATAAACACTTGTCAGGAATTGCTCCATTTTTCATTTTATTTACAAGGAAAACAGTTCTTCCACGTGTTGCCCCGTTCATCTGGGTATTTTCCTTTCTGGACAACAGCCTATAAATAAATATTTCTCACTTTTGATAGCTTCTGAATGGCATCTTTTAAGTATTGGAATAATTACAATTTATAAGAATGACATTTTGATAATATGTATATATATTGCATATTACCTAACAGTAATTTTTAAAGCACCTCCATGATTTGCAACAGTAGATAATACTACTATTATCAATGAGAACTTAGTGTTTTGGAGTAGTATGTGTTCCACAAATTAAGAACTATGGCATTTTATTATGTAGTATATCTAATGTTTTATCATTTTATAATTAAAATTTCTTCTCCAGTTGCCTTTGAAAGCAGGAAAGCTGCAGAAACCCCAGGGCTACTGGATTGTATTAGTCAGAGGAAAAAGCTCAGATTTTGTGTACTTCAGATATGTACTTTTATTTTGCCCACATGATCAAATACACATCCTTGTCCATAGACTCCAAGTAGACATGGCTGTTCTTGCTTCTCTCACATTCTCCTTTGTGGATTAACGGAATGGGACAATGCTGAGACCATTCCATATCATTACCCTCACTGTAACATTTATTCAATATTTTCAGTACAGGAATATATTTTTTTCCTTACTGGCTGATCTTTTGCTATGAAATCTACCCCACTTGTGTGTGCAGGGAGAACATCTCAATTTTCCAGCCCCAAAATATGTACTTTTGTGCCAGAGTCAACAGGAAAAGAAGACTTACAGGATCCAACTGACTTAGTTTTGTATTTCCCTGATGCCCAAACAACCGGAAAGCAGCAGGACCAAAACATTTCATAAATTTCTTCCTAGGTGGTATAGACACTAAATCAGGATGTTTGGATCTTTGGCCAGTCCCGGCAGGAATATTACAACACAGGAAAAATTTGTGCACACTACACACATTTATGAGGGATGTTTAAGACTTATCTGGACAACACATTAGTGAGTATGCTTTAGGGAACAGTCCTGATCTGCCAAGCAGTTGAACCACTTCATGTAGAAGGCTTTTATACTTTCTAATCTTGTTGGATCCATTGTTGTTGCATGTGGTCACACAGGTGGTAAACCTCTTCCCTTCAGCATGCTCTTCTGTTGCCTTAGGTTATGAATCAGGTAACCCTGATGTCTTCCATTCCTTTCAATGTGAAAATAATAATTTCTGCAATAATAAAAGGTAAAAAAACTTCCTAGCAAGAGAGAAAGTTTAGCAGAGAAAGAAGACACCAGTGGGTGTTATGCCCAGATGTTCACCTGCATGTCCATGTCAGTGATTTCTGTTCTAGTTTTAGAGGAAACTAGAACAATACTTACTTTGGTTTCTTATGCTAGATGCATGTGGTTAATAGAATGTTCATTGGTATTTCTTTTTGCAATTAGAAGTCAGACAATATTCAGTGGTCTACTTCTGTTTTATGCACTGAATAGCTCTTTTTTTAGTTATTATTAGTTTTATGTTCCTCTAGACACCTCTTTCTGCTAGGCATTACACAATCACCAGGAAAAGCATATCCCGTCCCAATGAGCTTATGATCTAAGTGACCAAGGTAAAACCAGAGATACAGAGTAAAAAGAGATACCCTAGATCATCTGATAAGCTGGATAGAAACAAAAATGAATCACAGTCTTCTTGAGTTTTGGTGTCTCACTTTGTTTTCTGAACCACACAATTTTTCTTGGAAATACTCTTTGAAATCTGTTTTCTTTTGATGTAAAAAGAAATGTGGTACATTATGTTATTACTCTGTCCTGTTCACTCATGTGAGTCAAGTTGATACGCTTTTGTCAAGCTGTTTGTTTTTGAGGGTCTCTTCACATTAGAAGCAAAACCAAAAAAGATTTTGCCGGACATTAAAGTTGTATTTATTCTGTTTGGAAATAGGTGGGAATTTGAACAAAGACTGTGTGAAGAAGGATAAATTCTTAACATTTGAAACATATTTGAGGCACGTAACTCTTTTTCTATATACAAATCCTGATCCGTTTGAGACTATGAAATATATTGACTATAGTTTTCATGCATCTTCAATTATTTTGGTGATTTTTGTGGGCTGCCATTAGCAGGTTTTCTTCTGTAAATTGTTTCAAAGCATTGTAGCACACAAGATTTTATTGCCCAATCAAGCACTTGAAGTCTAAGCTTTCTCCAGCAGGCCTGCTGAGTCAGAACCTCTGTTCTTGTCTACAGAAGAAGCCCATATGTTCACAGTAGTTTACTCCCCTTACTTTTCCACCTTTCATGTTTAATATCTGTGGATATTCTAGTGAATGAAATCACTGATCATAGGTTTTGCAGGAACATAGAATATTAGGAGATATAAATGGAAATCTAGTTTTTGTTTTTTGTAAGGCACCTCTGTAGAGGGAAATCCGGGTTCTAAAAGCTGTGGTCAAAAGCTGGGGAGCAAAAGTAATGTTGTGTGAGCATTGTCTCATCTGAAATACCTAGAGTGGCTCAGATTTAATATGTTTGGAAGGATCTGCTAGAGTACAATTGAAAGATTACAAAGCATTTGCACAAAATAGGCAGCAATTTTGAATCACTAATGTGCATGAGAAAATTGTAAACTGCTTTTGAAGAATCAAGCAGAACACGTCAAATGACATTCATCCAAAGGCTTCAAACCCCACTGTTTTACATTTGAATGGTAATGGAGGACTGAAAATATTCCTTCTAAATTAAAGACTACTCATATCTTGCAGGATGACAGTAAATTTGAAAAGAATCAATGACTGCAACCAAAGTTAAAGCATCTACTTCTCTATACAAGTAAAAACAGATGAAATCTTGGCTCTTAGAGGATGTGGAGTTAGGCAAGTTATGTATGGGTGAGATGCTGGATTCCAGGGTCTCAGTTTGGAATAGCACATGGAAGATTTCTGAAGAGTTTTGTGCAATGGGAATTGGCTGTACTGCCCTGATGCTGTTGACAGATATGTTAGTATTGCAGTCCGCAGGTGATCAAATCCAAAAACTAAGATCCTAGAAATTTTGTGATTGGTTTGAAGATCAAGAAACATTACAGACCAGTACTGAATATTACAAGATTTGTGATAAAATCTCAGGAGCTGGCAACAGGAAGTGTAAGTTGCACTCAGGTTTTTTTTCCAGTAAAAAAAAAACAAACAACTTTTTTTAAAATTAAAATTAGTCCATACAAATGAATATGTTCTTTGATTTGACTGAAGTGAAAAATAAAAAGTAATTTTTCAGTGACTATTGCAGTTAAGCAATGTTTACACTTTTGTAATGAATTCCCATTGCTTATTTCAGATAGTATTCTCTAAACAATTTTTTCCCGCTATTATATAATGGAAATGACTATTTCCATAAGCATTTCATTGCTAAGATTTATTTAGTTTCAGATAAGTCCAAACAACTGCAAGATTTTATTTTCCATATATTACTTGCCTGTACTAAAAAGTTGTTTTGGAAGCCTGGGGAAGGAGAGCAAAAGCTGAGCCATGTTTCATATGAATCCTTCCTTGTTTCTCCTGCATTATTTTCCAGACACAATACTGCTGATGGCAACAGTAGGAGACCTCTGTGTCTTTGTGACTTTGTCACTATTGAAGAGTCAGCAATGGGGACTACGGGGAGAAAATGCAAACACAAATGTGCACATACATTGATCATTAATGCATTTCCTCCATCAGCAGTTGCATGCCTTAGAAGCCATAGCAAGACAGGAGTTTCATGGCTTTCATAAATTGAAAATACTGTTCAAATCACATTTAGGAGGCATTAATGTTATTTCCTACAGTTATCTTTTTGAAACTGAAGAGTTAGCTGCCACTGCTATAGAAACTGCCAGGTCTGGAAGACGGTGAAGATGAGTTACTTCTTCAGCCATAAATGTCTTAGAGAGACTGTAAATCCAAATCCAGTGTAAATCCAAATGAACAATTGCCTTGCTTTTATTATAAGCGAAACTTCTTATCCAGAAATTATATATATGCTTTTTTAATATGTTGCACAGATAAACAGATTTCTTTTCTAACTACCAATGAAGAAAAAGTATACCTGTTGCTGTCAAAGTCATGTAAAACTGTCCTTTGATCCACTGAACAAAATGATAAAAAGAAATAAGTAGTTTTGAGGGCACTCTGAAGTGAAAGCAATTTTGGTATCACTGGTGAAACGCAAAGTTCAGAACAAATCATCTCAATGCATTTAAAAAATGAAAAATGTTACTTCATATTGGGTTTTTTATGGAGCTGTAATGACACCTGGTCAATGTTGAAAGAATGAACCATTTAAACCCAGAGAAAATGGAAAGACTAAAGTTAAATACTAAAAATGTTTACTTTTTCTTTCGTTACGTTTACCTCATGACTTTCCTTCCTTTTTTTCCCTTATTCAACAAACATCTGGTAACAGTTTTGGCCAACCAGTGACTTCTGGTAGAATACAAATTTTGTCCAGCTCAAGTAAACCTACTTTTGATTTATACAACCTGAGGCACCATTTTGTGACACACAAAAAAGGCCATGAATCAATAATAGATCAAAAGTGAAGAAAATAATTTGAGCAAATGTCACTGCAACTTGACAGAAACAGGGAATGTGTGAAGAACTCAACAAGAGTTTAGACTTTGCCATACAGGAATTTTGGCTGCACCTAGCTTAATAATGAAGTATGATAACTTTCTGCTTGCTGCCTTGTTATAAAGGTATTACTATTTGTTCTTACAACACACGTCAAGGATCAATGCTTAAATGTCCAGAGTATAATTCTAACACTAAGATCACTCAGTCATGAAATTTGTCAGCAAAATATGGAGACTAATATAGTTTGACTATGATCAGTATTTTATTTTCTGTGATATCCTTTTGAAATAAATTGAATAGTATCTGAGACAATATGTACTTCAATATATTAGAATATATGCTGTAGAGTATATATGTCCATGCTACTGATTTCCATGCATCCCTGATTTGTAATAAGACTTCTTTCTTGAAATTGTCGACAATGTCAGCATTGTCTTCAATAAAGGGAAGTTATTTGGCTTTATTCTAGGATTTTTCTACAGTTTTTGGTCTAAAGATACTGTTGTTTTGAGCTGCTGAAGTCAAAGAATGGTTAGAGGTTTAAAAAGCAACACTCTGTACAACGATTTTAAAGAATGAGAACACTAACAAATTTTAAAATGCAAATATTTTCAGACTCTTAATAAACATATTAATGAAGTGTTTTTATCAGATTTATTTCTATGCTGAGTCTCAAATTTTTAATTCTTAGTGGAATTGCTATTACAGGATTAACATGATATTTAGTCAGTGGGAAAAATTAGACACTGTAAAAATATTTTGTCAGTATAAAGCCTATTCTTTGGTGGGTAAAGGCACATCTTTTTATTACTGCAGCAGTCCTTTGGGCCACTGAATGTGATCAAATGTATGTGATAATCTCCTGTTTCAACCAGTGTTACGGCATTTGTTCTTAGGTAATGCATGGCATAGGTGAGTATTCAAAAGTGGTAATGAATAGCGAAGATACCACACATTTAACAGGAACTAAAAACAATAATCCAAAGGTTTGTGCCAGAACTGTGTTACTAATTTTCTTGCTACTATATATTTAGAAATCACGATTCTAGATTTAGTATAGTATTAATTGGCTGTTGCATTTCCTATGTCTCTTGCAATTTTCAAGCTTTTAGTTATGTTCTATTGACGGTGCTAAGGAATTATGGCTAAACAAGAGAATAAATATTCTTTGTCAGAATTTTTTAGTCATGTTGAATTGTGAAGTAGACCTGAGATGCAGATCTGCAGATCAAGTTGCAGATCTGCTACATTTCTATTGTAACAGCCATGGCTTCTTGCAGTGCTGAGGTCCCAGCCTCATTTCCAGCCTACTGGGCCATCAAAAAGCATACACTTTTTATTTATTGGGAAAGAAAAGAATAGCTAAAATGTCACTTGGAAGCCTTGTAGTCAGAAGAAGTAATGAAAGCTGAGGAGGGTAATTATTGGAAAAGCTATGTATAAGTTGCAGCTTTCCCATGTGTATCAGTACGCGTACTGAGGACTGTGTAAGGACTGTGCAGTTTGATAAAACAAGAGTCATACTTGCTTTGTCAGCAAAGTTTGGTTTTCCACAGAAATCTTGGGAATATTATAAAGAAAACAGAACAAATAAATTTTCTTGAAGTATATAAAAGGCTTTGTTGCAAGACAGAAGGAAAAATAAGAAAACATCCCCATAGGGATTTTTAACACAGTCCTTTCATTAAGCAAAACAGAATTTATCGCTTCCTGTTAACAAACTTGGAGGTCTTATATTCATGAACTATTAAACACTTGAATTTTCTACAAGATCTAAGTCCCATTGTTTACACCAGTTTGTTACAAGTGAAGGAAAAGGTGCAGTCTACAGTACAATGTCTAATGAATTCTGGAATTATGAAAACTGGTATTTTATCCGTATTTGATTAATGGAGAGCTACATATTGGTCAGCAAACTTCCTCATATCCATGTACTCTTTTTTTTTGTTTCACCTTTCAGGTACTCTTGTTATTTAAATTATATATGTATGTGGGTGTGTATAATGTCCCTCTCAAGAGGACTTAACAAATCTGCTATGAGATATTTTAACATTACAAATCTAAAAGAAGTGTAAATGTCTGTGTCACTCTTTGGCACAAATGTTCTGAAACTAAAGGAAAAATGAAAGACTATCTAGAAATGAAGATGAAATTGTTTAGTACAGAGAATGGATAGTTGAAAAAGATAAACAAATTTTCTAAGGTTATCTCAAAGCTAGGATATAACCTGTTTTGTAGTCACATAATCAAGGCTGGAAATTAAAAAACCTGAGATAACCATTCACACTGCATTTATTCAACTATTCATTCAACTATTTATATATTACTGTTGTTTAGTTGCTTGGGAATTAGTTTTTCCTCATTAAAAATGTTTGGTTTTCTTTAAGTCTATTTTAAACCATTCTTAAGAATAATCATTCATTTTAAATTCAGGATATGATGGCAGGGAGGGTATCAGCTGAAACCTTTACATTGGTCTTATTGGCATGCTGAATGTATGTAATTGGTCATTTTCCACCTCTGGCCATGTTGCTCTGGGTCCAGGTCTCAATAAAACCAACGTATACCAATATAGGTGGAGATACTGTACACATACTGAACACATTTCTTCTCACAGTTTACAACACAACTAAGCTTGACGATACTAATGTTTTTTCGGGTTTTTTCTCTACAGGTGCCCTCTGCCTCATGTAGTTTATAATTTGATTATATTTGACCCAGCATCCATCTGATGCCATTGAGAAAATCACTTCAGTTAGGAGGTGCTCAGACAGGGACTTTTCAATTGTAGAAGTCACTCTATGAAAACCATTTTATCACTAGAGTATAACAAAGAGAAAAAGTGATCTAAAGTCTTTATTTTTTTCTAAAAACTCTTTTCTAAGTTCCTATTGAAGAGCCATATTTTCTGTACAACAAATTATGTGAAACTTTAGAAAAATCTGAAGGTTATGATATCTACCCATCTGTCAAGATAACTGGAAAAGCTGTTAAGCTCCTGTGTGGAATAGACAGCTGAAACAGTAAGAGTCTCTGCCCAAAGCACATTTTTTTCTGATAAATTGGTTAAGATTCAGATATATAGTGTGAGTTATCAGTCATCTGAATGTGCAGCTGGAGAAGTGAGTGTCAGATGACAGGAGTGTTTCTGTGCAGAGTAACGAAATCACTAAAGAAGCACAGAGAAACACAGGCATATTTCTGTGCATCTAAATGAGAACTAAAATTTCACACTTAGGTAGTATATTTGCTGTTATAAGGAATAATACCACAGATTAATAAAATGCTGCTGGTCTTAAGGCTCTACAGTGTATAGGAATTGAGATTTTATATATGACATTTACATCCAGGATGTAATAGAGTAATGCAAGAGAAATATCTGACTTAATGACTGATTTCTTCCCTAATGGAAAAAAAAAACTTTTATAAAAAGCCTGAATACTAACTACCATTATGTGTTGTAGCCTGTATTTACCTTTCTGCTATGTTCAGAAGTATTTAAGAAAAAATGTAGAGCTTCTTCCCAAAGAAGAGGAGGAAGATTTGATTAAGAACAAAGGGAAGGCAGGTGCTTTGTGTCTCCAATATCATAAGTGAGTAGTACCAAGTTTTGCTCCCTTATCAGTGATTAGCAGGCACTAAACAGAATGGAAGATCAGGTAGGCTGAAACTGCTTTGAGCCCAAGTACGAATTTAATATTTGATACAGAAGAAAAGCAGTTTTATGTGGCCTGACTGATTATGAACTCAGCCATGTGGGACAAACTATCACTACTTTGTCCCAAAAATCTCAATTAAAGGAATGTTGAACCTTTTTTTTTTTTTTTTTTTTTTTTTCCTTAAGGAATTTTTTTTTTTTGA